>JADRCD010159275.1:2243-12279 GCA_019843815.1 Montemys delectorum | reverse complement strand
CCTTACTTTAACCGCTGACACCCTCTGAGGCTGAGACTTGAATTTTCGCTGTAATTCAGCCAACCTTATAATGAGAGCTTCAGTTTGATTTTCTGCAACTTGGGCTCTATGGCTGCTGGAGAGAAGATTCTCTTCAAGGACACACTTAGCAACTTTAGATCATTTACTTTTATCTGCAGCCTTTCGATTTTATCACACAACTCCTTATTTTCCTTCATCATTTTTCCTCAAGATGCTAAGAGCAACCAACCAACAAAATCATTTTCCGATTTCTTTCCCATCTTGTAGAAAGCTTTGTACACAGAATCCCCTAATTCATCAACATAATCAAGGGCATTAGCTTCTTTGAGCTTGAAATATAGTTGTGATCACGAGTCTTCAATATTCTCTGAGCTCCCAGGAGGGAGAGAATTTGGAGAGTTTTCAGTAGTTGAAGGAGCTGAAGGATTCTCAAACCATCTCCAGATTTTTAAAAGATCCATCCTTATACTTCTGCTCCTCTAGAGCCACTCCAGGTACCAATTTGTCTTAGCCAGGGTTCTCTAGAGTCACAGAACTTATGGTAGTCTCTATGTAGTAAAGGAATTCATTGATGACTTACAGTCTGTAGTTCAACTCCCAAAAATCAACTCCCAACAACGGTCGGCAGCAGCTATGAATGGAAGTCCAAGGATCCAGCAGTTGCTCGGTCCCACAAGGCAAGCGGGCAAAGCAGAGAGAGCCTTCCTTCTTCCAATGTCCTTATATAGGTCTCCAGCAAAAGATGTGGCCCAGATTAAAGGTGTGTGCCACCACACCTTTAATCCCAGATGATCTTGAACTCCTAGATCTTCCTATTTTAATCCTCTGGGATTCATAGCCACTATAACTCAAGATCTCCATGCCAAGATTCAGGTCGGAAACTTGTATCTCTCGGCCTCCAGATTAGGGCCACAGGTGAGCCTTCTAATTCTGGATTGTAGTTCATTTCAGATATAGTCAAGTTGACAACCAGGAATAGCTACTACAGAAAGCTAGAAGATCCTGGGCAGATGTCATACAGACCCTACAAGAACACAAATGCCAGCCCAGGCTACTATACCCAGCAAAACTCTCAATTATCATAGATGGAGAAAAGAAGATATTCCATGACAAAACAAAATTTACACAATATCTTCCCACAAATCCAGCCCTACAAAGGATAATAGATGGAAAATATCAACATAAGGAGCAAAACTACACCCTAGAAGAAGCAAGAAAGTAATCTTTCAACAAATCCACACAAACCTAATTCCCCCTCTTACAACAAAACAACAGGAAGTGACAATTATTTTTTCTTAATATCTTAATATGAAAATTAATATTACCAACATATCCTAATCAATTGAAATCTAATAATATGAGGAATTAGAAATTTGTCGTCTGTCATCCAATGGTCTCTCTAATTTGGTAATTGGAGAAATAGGTCCAATATTGTACAATCCATATACACTTTCTGCTTGTTTGTCTTGCTCTGTACAAGATAATGGTCTTGAAATCTTGCTTTTCCTATCTCAGCCTCTCTATTAGTAGTATTGTTTATTTCATGTTTTTACACTATACTATAGTTTTCAGAACAGCTTACACATTTCCAAAATATTTATACAGCCAATAGAAATGTAAACAATTAAATTGGGAAGTGGTTTGTAAGAGAACAACAAAGAGTGAGACTGAATGCTTTGCTTGACGTTTGTAACTCTTGTATCAAGTTTGAAGAAGAGGACTTTATAAGTTACTCTTTCTCTGAGATGAATACTTTTCCAAATTATCACAGCCAATGAACCAGATTCTTACCCTCATCTAATGTCCGTGCCACCCTCCAAGCAGAACCATTGTTCATTGAAACAGTTGGTGAATGACTTTATTGATAGACTATCTTAATACACATATCATTTCTTAAATGAATATAACCTGTTCTTTGTGGGCTAAGAATAAAGTCACTCACTCAAGTTAAAAAAAAAAAAAGCTAGAAAATTCAGAGCCAGGTGTGGTAGGTAGCAGAGGCATTTGGAGGCTGAAGCAGGGGACTTGTCAGTTTGAGGCCAGCTTGAACTATAGAGTGAAATATCTATCTCAAAACCAAAATAAAACCTAAAAGCAAACATCAGAAAGAATCTAAGCGCTGGAACTCTGGGCCTATTACCAATTCTGGCAACACCAGGCTGGGCTTTTTAAAAACTTTTTTTATTTTTATTTTTTTTTATTTATTTTTTTTTTTATTAGACCATGTCTCCAGCTTGCTTTAGGTTCTACCTCACTTTGCTTCCTCTGGTGCCTCCTAGGTGGTTTTGTATCTTGCTTGGCAATTGCAGGTGTTTGTTTTAGACAGTTGCTATTCCAAGGCTTGATAAAGTGTTCTTTCTTGGTTAAAAAAAAAAGCATCTAAAACTAAAAAAACAAACAACAACAACAACACAAGCCAGAAGGAAAAACAAAATAAAAATGCAAAAGGGACTCTGCTGGACTTATGGTCTGGTGCTGGTGCCATGCTGAAGAACCCAGGAACTGTCCAGTGTAGGGGGTGGCAGAGGCAGTGTCGTAGACAGCAATGCTTCCACAGTTACCCAGAGCAGCCACGGATCACAGAGAGGCTGGGTGTCCAAGACATCTCGGCATGATTGGGGCATCACCAATAGGCTAGAGGGCACGGAGGACACCAAGACAGTTAGTCCTTTGTTACACTCTTTGTGTGGGTTTTGGGGATTGAATCCAGGGGTTCAGCAAGCACTTTACCGACTGAGCCATCTCTCTAGCCCATGAGTAGCTTTAAAATTAATTTATTTTGCTGTATGTGTATGTGTGTGCCTGTGTATGTGTTTGTGTGTGTGTGTGTGTGTGTCTGTCTGTCTGTCCAAGTATGCAGGCATGAATGAGCAATTAGAGGATTGCAGTATCAATAGTCAGGTCTGTCCTGCCACCTTGTGGAATTTGGAGATTGGTCTCAGGTCTTTAACCTGTGAGCTAGCACCTCTACCCATTCATTATTCCATGTTGCCAACCCAAGACTGTCTTTCTCATCACCATACACTGTCTCATGCCACCTATCCATGAGCATGATCATTCAGTCACCAAATACAACTGCTGAGTTTCCTTAAAAATCGATACCTTCCTGCTAAGCGACCCTCCAAGTTCCCTACCCTCTCAAGTGAAAATAACTACAGCTTCGTAGAAGGCTTGCTGTGGAAGATGCAGTATCTCCTCTCTACTATCATCATTGAGACACAGAGATGCATAGCAAGTGTTTGCTCTCTTTTCTCCTGCCTTCATTTTCTTCATAAAGTTTAACACTGCTAGAATCTGAATGTTTGTACCCCCACCCCATTCATATATTGAAATTCTGTCCAGGAAGTGTTAGTATTAGAGGTAAGAATTTAGAGTGTGGTTAGGTCATGTAGGTGGAGCTCTCTCATGAGTGGGATCTGTGCCCTGATGAAAGAACCAGAAAACAATTTGCCCTTCTGCCTGTTGGTGAGTGATGGGCATGTATATGGAATCGGGTCCTCAAACACCAACCTCTGCTGCTGAGATCTGGGATTTCTCAGCCTTCATAAATAGGAGGAATACATTTCTATTGTTTATATGCCATTTGATTTAAGGTATTTTGTTTCTAATAGATCAGGCGAATGAAGGTCAGTACTTTTTGCATACTTCTACCATAGACGTATTTTATTTTCTCCAGGAGTACCTGGCACTTTGCCCTGCATATGCCCAACTCCTACCTAGTTTCAGAATGGCAGGGTTAGAGGATGCGTCCATTTGGACTGGAGTTTGCTGAGGGGTACAGACTGGAAGCCCTTGCTCTTGTTAAGGTACAAGTCTAATGTTTAGAATTGATGGAGCCATATACACTCTTAAATAATGATGGTAAGCCAGGAACAGGAGTAACCAGGTCATCAAATGGCTCCAGTGGGAATTTTAGTTCCTTGGAATGACCTGTCCTGGGGATGAGAGGCTGGTCACCAAGGGTGAAGGTGAGGAAGCATTTCAAGATGAAGTAGCTATGTCTAAGACTGCACACAGTACAATTTATCCTAGAGATACCTATGGATAGACACATCAACTGCCTGATAGCGGGACAGGGGGTTAATGCATCTCAATCGGAAGCAAGAGTTTAAATGAGACAAAGGTAGACCATAGCAAATAAGAATGTGCCCGTTCTTTCTCAAAGAGGATTCATGTGTCCAGGGACACTCAAGTACCAGTCTAAGGGCCAGCAACACAGTGTGTAACAGTGCTTGCTTCAAAGTCCTGATGACCAGTGTTCAATTTCAGTTACCTATGCAAAACTGGAAGGAGAGAAATGACTCCACAAAGTTGTCCTCTGGTCTCTGCACTCACCCTGGGTATGTGTGCACTCCCTCTTACACATAGCATATGCACAATAATAAGTAAAACATTAGGAAAAAAAATCTTGGCATCGTGGTGAGGATAACATGCTCAGCCATTTTAACTTTGCCTCATAGAGTCTGGAGTGTATGCCAGGGTCACCTGGCAGGGAAAATGGCAGTTCCAGCCAAAATGGCTACAGCCAAGCTGAATGTCTACACCCAGATGCCAAGCTGAGTGTCTACACCCAGATGTTCACACAGAAGATTTTTAGCAACAGGAGAGGGAGCATCAGGAGATTTGCTGAGAACCCACGAATTTTCCCCACAGCTTACATTCATTTTCACTAGAACAAACAACACTGATCAATTTCTAGAAAAGCAAAAGCTACATTTTTTTTTTTTTAAGGCTCAAAATTCTCTTCGTCCCTGTCTCAGGGTTGGCGTCTATGGCAGGCATTGCCATATTAGCTATGATTGTAAGAATCCTTCCCATGTATTTGGAGAATGAAACAAAACAGAATACTGAGACATTTTTTTACTGAGCACAGAGACCTGAGATTTTTGCTGAAATCATATTTCCTCTTGTCAAGAACTGTTGCTCCCTCAAGAGAGGTAAACATTCTGTCTGAGTAACTGAGTACCTCATAAAAACAATTGGCAAAGATAGCTGATCCCCTTTCCATGGCAACATGGCAATTTGAATTATTCATCAAATGAAGGATATTTCCTCATTGCTAGGCAAACTCAAAAGATAATGTAGCAAATTCCCCAAAGAAAATATCAGTATTCTTATATTTTACATTTGAGGGTTTCTTTCGGCATGGTTTCAGAAGCAAATTTATGAACTCTATGATTGGGCAAACTATTCTTTAGCTACGGGGCTGTCATTTGTAAAATAAAATTTATATAGAGTTATTTGGTGGCTTTCAGAGACAAGTCAAATATTTGAAAGGTTTAAAGACAAACAATGTAAGGTGTCATCAGGAGCCACTCACTGCTGCCTAGTTATATCTCCCACAGCGGATCACCATCATGTGGATTGCCTGGACCACTAGCTGTATGGCGGACCTATGCTGACCATGGCCTACAGCCAGATCTCACTGGCTGTGTATCTGACTGCCATTTTGTCACCATGGTGCTCAACTAAGGCTTAAGCTGGGTGAGAGGTGCTTCAGTCAGTCATGTGATGCACACGCCAGTCAATACCATCCCGAAAGCACTGTTACAAAAAAAGGGGGGGGGAATTCTTTTGTGCATTATTCTCTCTCTCTCACTTTCTCTCCCTCTGTTTCCCTCTCTCCCTCCCTCCCCCCTTCGGGGTGGGAGTGGGGAGGGGTATCCTAGGCTAAAAACATGTGAATGCCAGAAATGGTCTTAAAGAACAGACCCTCAGTGTAGGACTTTGGCATTGACTAGCTCACCCATGCCCGTTTGAAGGCGTCTGTCGGGAGCTGTTTCTGTGGTGGAGATGTAGTGAAGTTCTAGGCCACACTGTGATCACTGCAGCCTGGAGATGAAGAGCAGGTAGAAGGTGGAAGATTAGGAAGAGCTTGGGACCACAGGGAATGTGGGACGTGCTTGGCCCAGGGACAATGGTGATGATGATAAGGACTAGAGGAGAGACAGGAAGCTTTTGAACAACAGATTAAAGCTTTGCAAAAAGAAAATTCTATCAAAGCCCGAGAGCTTCCGTAAGTGAGGTACTACCCTCTTACAACAGTGCATTAGACAGTTGAACATTTTGGGTTTCGGACCTGAGTCAGTCAACTGCATGAGACAGCAAAGGCAAGACTTCAGTGCCTCTCAAAAGCGGAAACTTTAAAGGTTCTTTGGAAAATCAGTTGTGTTGGATGGTGCGCTTTGCAAACACGTGAAGGAGTGTTTTCCTGAAGTAGACACAGGTGAAAGACTGAGGCAGACTCACGAAGGAACGTTTAGCTGAAGCAGACACAGGAGAGAGGATGTTCTGCTAAAGCAAGCAGATGAAGAATTCTTAGCTAATGAAACAAATGTGTTGGTCTGCCTTACATTGCTTAGCTGAGCTCCATTTGTTGGCACTCCTTAGAGAGAAATGCACCGGGAAGACTTCTAGTGGCGCGCTGAGGTTTCTTGCCGTTTCCTTGGATTTGGGCTGATTGGCGGAGTGATGTCAACTGAGACAGACGCACTTGCTGAGGTGAGACACATGGAGGACAGACAGTGACAGGGGCTTGCTGGTACAGCTAGCTGTGCAATGCTTGTGGGTCTTACGTCTGCTTTGCTGAGAGAGGCACAATCAGGGACTTTTTCTGGCGTCCCTCCAGGTCCCTCCTAATGACTCATGCTGAGACTGAGGCCTGGCTCTTTCTACTCTGTCCTGCCACCTCTGCTGATTCCTGTTTGCTATCCCAACACTACTGAACTGGACTGCTGGTGTATCCATGAAGTGTTTACTGGGTCCAGCTGCTGCTGCTAACCTGTGAACTGAACTGCCAATTTCCAGTCAACACAGATGGGAGTTGCTCTAAAGAACCATTTCTAGATAGGTCCACTTCCTCTGTATCCTTTCTTTTCCACTACCTTGGGTGAGTGGTGGGTAACTACAAGGGAAGTTAAAGTGTTTAAAAACCATCATTAAAAAAAAATAGGCTTTTGAAAAAAGCCTATTCTCTTCTCAGTCTCTTCCAGATAGAAAAATGTGTGCGACTTTAAAACCTAGACAAGAAATATTCAGATGCATCGGCCTTAGAATCTTAAGATTCCAAAATTGTCCAATAATCTTCTTGGCCAGCTGGGGCAGCTTTTAAAAGTCTCAGCTGACAAAGGAAGTGAGCTTTGGACACCCAGGGACTGAGTGAAGTAGGTTAACAGTGAAACAACTTGCTCATAGCAGGATTTGCCTGCAGTATCTTTGCTTCTGGTGCGAGTGTCAGTGTCAGGGCTCAGCACAGCCAAGAAGAAAAGTAATTGCTGCTGTAGAAGGAACTAGCCTACCCTTCCTGGGACTTGCAGGACTGAGGGAATGTGTGGGGATGGGGATAAGGTGAGGATAGATCTCAGAAGGGTGAAGGCTGAGGAGAAGATGGGGATAAGGTGAGGATAGATCTCAGAAGGGTGAAGGCTGAGGAGAAGATGGGGATAAGGTGAGGATAGATCTCAGAAGGGTGAAGGCCGGGGAAAAGGATGGTGTGTTAACTAAGACTCTGTAGAATAGGATTCTTTGAGAAGCATCTACACATAAGCTTTCTTTCAGTGTTCTGGTAAGTATGCTCACGTGGACATACCCTGGAACACCAAGCCAAAGCTTCATGAGTTTGCTGTGATGGTTCCTTGAAATTGGAGGTGGAAATATCAGAAATCTTGTACTAAAAGGAACTCAAAAGTGAGAATTTTAGATAGAAAAATGATATCGAGATGCCTTTTCTGTGTCAGACTTGGAAAGCTGCCATGTTGATTGTGTACTTTAGTAGAACTTAAGACATTTCCTCTTAGTAAAGAATAAAGACCGGCCCCAGTCAGGGCCTGATGTCAGGGCTTTTGGAAGTTGGTGCCAATAGTGGAGAATGCTGTTATGAAACCAGAATCCTTAATATCAAAGGTGGTGATAGAATTCTAGACTAACAGAGGCCCCAGAATAACATTTAACTATAGAAGTTAAATCCTGGTTCTTCCTCCCAGCCCTATGCTCCCAGAAATAAGACTCTGATTCAAATTGCATTTACAAATACCTTGGCCATATAGCTAAGCTTTTCTCTGATTAAAGCATAACTCAAATTATCCCCTTTATTCTAATCTACATTCTGCCATGTGGCTGGTTACCTGTGCTCAGACACCATGCATCTATCTCTTCACATCTTCCCAGGCAAATCTCCCATGTTTGTCTCTATCCCAGAATCCTTTCTGCCTCCCGGATGTCCCACCTTCTATTTTACCCTTTCCTATAGGCCATAGGTTTTTAGTTGATAGGTGATGCATTCATACAATGCACAAGATGTTCTCTGTACACTTAACTAACCAAGAGAGTACACGCAGTCACTGCAGTGCACAGCAGAGCCTGAGTCGCGGCTGACAGTCTCGACCTGCAAGGAAGTTTTACAATGATCAGTAGATTGTGATACTTCTTTAAAAGTTTCTTTTTATGTTTGTGTGAACGTGTGTGTGTGTGTGTGTGTGTGTGTGTGTGTTTCATGTACTCACATGGCACAGGGCACATGTGAAGGCCTAAGGTGTAACAGATATATAGATGGCATGCCTAACAAGCCATATCCCAGAGAATCAGTGAAATTTAGATTTATACACTTTTAAAAGAGAAACTACTAGTCTTTGTCTTGAAAAACAGGAAAAGAGATTTACCAAATGTTTTATTCAACAGTGAGTGCTGTGTAACATTGCTTAAGAGATGTGGGATATGGACATAAATAAAACATAATCACTGGTTTCAGAGATCATGACCTATAAAACTAATTTATCTCTGAGTAACAGACAAACAAACAGATAGACAGACAAATACATCTCAATCCCAAACTCTGCCAGCTCAATATCTTCTTATAAAACAAATAACAATCTGACTATACTATAGCACTGGTAATTAAGTAGTCACATAAGGATATAATTTAATTATCTTTCATAAAGGATTATATAAAATTATTTCAAAATTTAGAGGGTAGAAAGTATATAAAGGTAAATTCTGCAGGAGACTGGAATGGTGGCTCAGTGGCTAAGAGTATTTGCTCATACAGAGAACCTGAGCTCAGTTTTCAGCACACACACTGATGGGCTCATAGCTGTCTGCACCTATAGCTTCAAGAGGCTAGGAGGCCATCTTCTGGCCTCCCTGGGTACCTGTAGTGGCTATTCTTGGTTGTCAACTTGACTATATCTGAAATGAACTACAATCCAGAATTAGAAGGCTCACCTGTGGCCCTAATCTGGAGGCTGAGAGATACAAGTTTCTGACCTGAATCTTGGCATGGAGATATTGAGGCATAGTGGCTACGAATCCCAGAAGATTAAGATAGGAAGATCTACGAGTTCAAGGTCACCTGGGATTAAAGGTGTGATGGCACACACCTTTAACCTGGGCCACACCTTTTGCTGGAGACCTATATAAGGACGTTGGAAGAAGGAAGGTTCGCTCTGCTTTGCCTGCCTGCCTTGTGGGACTGAGCAACTGCTGGATCCTTGGACTTCCATTCACAGCTGCTGTTGACCATTGTTGAGAGTTGGACTACAGACTGTAAGTCATCAATAAATTCTTTTACTAATACAGACTACCATAAGTTCTGTGACTCTAGAGAACCCTGACTAATACAGTACTTCAAAACATGTACACATACAATCACACATACATGTAAATAAAATGTTGAAAAGTCTTTAACAAATAAAGATAATCACTGATCAACATAAAAAAATAACTTGAGTATTTACTTTTGCAAAGTTAGGAACACCAAGAGGCAGGACTCGGGAATCTCAGGAATCTCAGGAACCTCTCTCTCTCTCTCTCTCTCTCTCTCTCTCTCTCTCTCTCTCTCTCTCTCTCTCTCTCCTTGAGACAAGGTTTCACTATATAACCCTGGCAGGCCTAGAACTCACTACGTAGACTTGCCTGGCCTGAAACTCATAGAGACCTGCTTGCCTCTGCTCCACCGTCCACCATACTGATATTAAAGGTGTATACCACATCCTGCTCCTGAGATTTTTTTGTTTGTTTG
>JADRCD010159272.1:390-11830 GCA_019843815.1 Montemys delectorum | reverse complement strand
ATATGCAGCTCAGCCTTCATTTGAGTCTGGAATAACTAACTAGAACAGAGGCTAACTCAAAAGTTGTTGCCTGTATGTGGGATATGTCCTACTAGTTGGGCTGCCTTGTCTGGCCTCAGTGAGAAAGGAAGTGCCTAGCCTGGCAAAGACTTGAAGTGCCAGGCTGAGAGGATACCAAGGAAGAAGGGGGCACTGGCTCAGAGGAGAAGGGTAAAGGAGGGTGGGAAAAGGATTGCGGGATGGGGTCACTCAGAGGGGGTCAGTGAATGGGATGTAAAGTCAATATGTAAAAAGAAATAATTTTTAAAAGTACTATAAATAACAGGAAATGCATAAAGACACATGATATATAATGTAAGTTGATAATAGAGATTAAATTGATAGTTCCTGTGGGACAGTTCTGACAGCCAGAGTCCAGTAGAGCAGAGCCACTTTGAACCTCTGAGACCTACTGAGCATTTGCTCAAAGGGACAGAAGGCATTCGGTGAATCGCTCCTGAGACCATGGCTCAGATTTCAGGCCAGACACCTCACAGCTGCCACTGCAGGAGATGTGTGCTCTATCAGGCAGACACTGCCTCCTGCCTCCAACTCCCAGCATTCTAGCTGGACCTTACACACAGTCATCTGACCACAAGCCAGGCATGCCACACCCCATACAATAAAAAGGGTGGTTTGCCCCCTCCTCTCTCTCTTGCCTCCTCCCTCTCTTGTTCCCTTCCCCTCTCTCTCTTGCTTCCCCTCTCTCTTGCTTGCTTTCTCTCTCTTTACTCTCTCTCTCCTCTCTGCTCTTTGTTCTCTTCTCCCTCTTCTCCTTTCTCTCTCTCTCTCCTTCCTCTCCTTTCTTCTCTCTACTCAACTAGCATATTTCCACTTCCTACAATAAAATAACTGTTCATACATTGCCTCCTTTTTAATTAAGGCGCTGTGCAGCAAGCAGGCCAGCCCCGGGAGGAGAGAGAGAGAGACCTGGGCCACACCACCAAGGCCCCAGCCAGCCCCAGGAGGGAGAGAGACTCGGGCCTCAGCACCAGGCCCCCTGCCACTGGGGAGAGAGAGAACCACAGCCGGCTGGGCCTGGGCCGCAGCCCAGGCCCCCCCCCCCATCTCCTTATTGAGCCAACAAGTTCATAATGACTGTCAAAAAACATTTCAGAATTCATAAATGAACAATTATAGAGAACTAGAGTAGTTGAATCAGGAATGCTTTTCTGAATTCTAGGCCAGCCTGCGTGGGTTATGCTTTGTGTCCCAGGCTGGCCTGGGCTACAGAGTGTGAACCTGTCATAATTAACCAAGAAAAGGGTGGGGGAGGAGGAGAAGGAGAAGGAGAAAGAGAGGGAGAAGGAGGAGAAGGAAAAGGAGGAGAAAAGGAGAAGAAATTGAGGGAAAGAAAGGAAATTAATTGTGTGATTATCTTTAACATTAGGCCTCAGCAGCTAGATCTAACACAATGCTATCTTAACTGAACATGAAGTCAAACCAATATGTCAAATAAAGGAAATAAGAATTTATATACATCAATATTTACACAGGATCTATTGCAGTTTTCGTAAATCTAGAAATAAGTGAACCCTCAAAATATTGAAAAGGCCGATAAAATATTATATTAATCTACTACTAAAGCACTAAAACTGTTCCCATGAAGGATACGTGCCCCATTTTGAGGGAAATTCTGACTTCAAATTGACAACAAAACAACGATGGATACATATCACTTGGGCCAGGATATACAGTAATAGTGTTACTTAAATTAAGTATAAAGTTCTTTTAACAATGAGATAATGAAATAGTTTATATGAGCTAGAACATATTACAGAGTATATACAAGAGATTGGTGAAAATAAGACCTCTACAATTCTCAGGACATTATAAAGGAGATCATTTCAATAAATACCAACTAACAGACACTAATATATTACTGAAAATACCAAAAAAGTAAAATACCAAAACCCAGATTAAAAATCTACTAGAAATTTCTCAAGTCTATTCCATAAAAGTCAAGAGAAAGTTAAGAAACATGTTACCTGTTAGTGGTGAATAAGCAGACTGGTGTTGCTTACTGGGCACAAGCTGGTTTCTGTGACAACAGATGAGGAGGGTCTTTATGACATCATAATGAAGAAGCAAATCAGAATGGCTGTTTCTGGTGCCAGGATGGGCCTATTGCAGGCTATTAGGACTTCAAACATGGCTGTAATTTGAAAGAAAAAAGTTATAAACAAACAAACAAATAAACAAAATAAACACAAGAAAAAATTTCAAGCAGAAACACTTTTGTCCCTGCAGTTCTTTTAGACAAAGACATCTCTGGGTTTGAGACCAGTGGGTCTCCCTCTCCCCACTGTTGGGCATTTCATCTAAGGTCTCTGAGTCCTGAGCATCTTTCACCTCCCACATCTTTGCTACATTCTCCATGGTCCACCTACCTCCTGCCTCCGGAGGTTACCTGTTTTCATTCCTACTGCTAAAACAACTGCAGGACAAAATTGGAGAAGAGACAGAGAAAGGAGGTCCAGTGACCAACCTAAATTGGGAACTAGCTCAAGGGGAGGCTTCAAGGCCTGACACTATTACTGATGCTATGGTGTGCTTACAGACAGGAGCCTATCATGGCTGCCCTCCAAAAGATCCAACAAGCAGCTGAAAGAGTCAAATACAAATAGTTACATCCAACCAATAGATTGAAGCAAGGGACTCCTGTGGTTGAATTAGGCAAAGGCTGGACTAAACTGGGGAGGAGGGTAACCCCATAGGAATCCCAGTAGTCACAACTAATCTGGACTTCTGAGATCTCTCAGACACTGAGTCACCAACCAGGCAGCATAAGCCAGTTAGTCCAAGGTCCCCAACACATATATAGCAGAAGATTGCCTGGTCTGGCATCAGTGAGAGAAGATACACTGAACCCTTTAGAGAGTTGAGGCCCAGAGAGTGGGGAGACATGGTGGGGTGAGTGGTGGGTACATCCTCTTGGAGATGAGAGCTGAAGAATGGGATCAGGAACTCTTGGAGGGATCAGGAGGAGGATAATGACTAGGCTGTTAAAATATTACATAATGTTAATAATGATAATAATAATGATAATAATAATAATAATAATAATAAAGCAGAAATATTAAAATCTTTCAGATCATTCAGGAGCACATAGCAAATAGTAGCTGACTCTAATGGGCATAAAAATCCTTATTCCCTGAGGTATAGCTCAATGGGGAACCTTCACTTATCATCCTAAGTACCTTGGCACACCAACAAAATGTTATCAAACTTTAGGTTATCTAAGTACCAGTTGACACACCTTTATTTCATTAAATGTCTTTGAAGAAGAATGTTTGGGAATTTACAATTTGTACAAGTGTTTTTGAGTTGAGTGTGAGAGATTAGGTTTTCATTGACTTCACAGATACTCTGTTTCCAAATAGTAAATGTTTTATCATCTCTAGTGACAGAATCTGCAACATGGTTGATTATTTGCAAATATTGTTTACAACACAAATTATTTGTTAAATATTACCATGTCTGTGTCACTCTATCAGAAGTTATGATTTTTTTCTAAATATTCCTGCATTCAATGAGAAGCTTACTCAGTATTTTCTGACATTTTACTATGAACAAATGGTCTTGAATTGTGTCACGGTCTTTTTTTTTTTTTTAAGTTGATTGTTTTTTATTTCAAAATATTGTATTTCCAAAATAGAATAAAGCCAAATACAATACCCTTCTTCACTTTCCCATAAATAACTAGCTCCCAGAAAGAGATTTAGAAAGAAAATACAAAAGATAATCATATTATTCAGGAAAAAATCATATAGGAGGGGATGCTGAAATGTTGAAATTACTACTAGATTTTATTTTTTATTCTTCTGAGATCTTCTTCGATTTTCTTCTTCAGAGACTTGAAGTTCTTGTCATACAGATCTTTTACTTGCTTAGTTAGAGTCACACAGTTAGAGGTATTTTATATTATTTGGTACTACTGTGAATGGTGTTGTTTCCCTAATTTTTTTTCTCAATCTGTTTCTCCTTATAGTAGAAGAAGGCCACTGATTTGCTTGAGTTAATTTTATGTCCAACTACTTTGCTGAAGTTGTTTATCAGGTTTAGAAGTTCTCTGGTGGAATGTTTGGGGTCACTTAAGTATACTATCATATCATCAGCAAATAATAATAATTTGACTAATTCCTTTCCAATTCATATCCCTTTGATCTTCATTTGTTGCCTAATTGTTCTGGCTAGAACTTCAAGTACAATATTGAATAGATAGGGAAAGAGTGGGCAGCCTTGTCTAGTCCCTGATTAGAGTGGGATTGCTTCAAGTTTCTCTCCATTTAGTTTGATGTTGGCTGCTGGTTTGGTGTAAATTGCTTTTACTAAGATTATTTATGGGCCTTGAATTCCTGATCTTTCCAAGACTTTTATCATGAAGGGATGTAGGATTTTGTCAAATGCTTTCTCAGCATCTAATGAGATGATCATATGATTTTGTTTCTTTGAGTTTGTTTATGTAGTGGATTACATTGATGGATTTCTGTATATTAAGCAATCCCTGCATCCCTGGGATGAATACTCCTTGATCATGATGGATGAACATTTTGATGTGTTCTAGGATTAGGTTTGCAAGAATTTTATTGAGTATTTTTGCATCGATATTCAGATGGGAAATTGGTCTGAAGTTTTATTTCTTTGTTAGGTCTTTGTGTGGTTTAGGTATCAGAGTAATTGTGGCTTCATAGAGCGAATTGGGTAAGTACCTTCTGTTTCTATTTTGTGGAATAGTTTGAGGAGTATTGGTATGAGGTCTTGTTTAAACGTCTGATAAAACTCTTCACTAAACCTATCTGGTCCTGGGCTTTTTATAATCGGGAGACTATTAATGACTGTTTCAATTTCACTAGGGGATATGTGACTGGTTAGATCATTTATCTGATCTTAATTTAACCTTGACACCTGATATCTGTCAAGAAAATTATCCATTTCATCCAGGTTTTTTAGTTTTGTTGAATGTAGGCTTTTGTAGTAGGATCTTATGATTTTTTGGATTTCCTCAGTTTCTGTTGTTATGTCTCCCTTTTCATTTCTGATTTTTGTTTATTAGGATAATGTTTCCGTGTCCTCTATGTAGTCTAGCTAAGGGTATATCTATTTGATGATTTTTCTCAAAGAACCAGCTCCTTATTTGGTTGATTCATTTTATAGTTCTTTTTGTTTCCATTTGGTTGATTTCAGCCCTGAGTTTGATTATTTCATGCAGTTGAATCCTTTTGGGTGAGTTTGCTTCACTTTGTTCTAGAGCTTTCAGATGTGCTGTCAAATTGCTAGTGTATGCTCTCTCCACTTTCCTTTTGGAGGCAGTCAGAGCTATGAGTTTTCCTCTTAAGACTGATTTCATTGTGTTTCATAAGTTTGGATATGGTGTAGCTTCATTTTTCTTAAACTCTAGAAAGTCTTTAATTTCTTTCTTTATTTTTTCCTTGACCAAGTTATCATTGAATTGAGTGTTGGTAAGCTTCCACGTGTGTGGGGGCATTCTATTGTTTATGTTGTCATTGAAGAGCAGCCTTAGTCTATGGTGATCTGATAGGATGAAAGGAATTATTTCCATCTTGTATCTGTTGAGGCCTGATCTGCGACCAATTATATGGTCAATTTTGGAGAAGGTACCATGAGGTGCTGAGAAGGTATATTCTTTTGTTTTAGGATAAAAAGTTCTATAGATATCTGTTAAATCCATCTGTTTCATAACTTCTGTTAGTCTCACTGTGTCTTTGTTTAGTTTCTGTTTCCATGATCTGTCCTTTGCAGATTGTGGAGTGTTGAAGTCCCCCACTATTATTGTGTGCAGTGCAATGTGTGCTTTTTGTTTTAGTAAAGTTTCTTGTATGGATGTAGATGACCTTGCATTTGGAGTGTACAGGTTCAGAATTGAGAGTCCCCTCTTGGTAGATCTTAACTTTGGTGAGTATGAAGTGTCCATCCTTATCTTTTTTATCACTTTAGGTTGAAAGTTGATTTATTTGATATTAGAATGTCTACTCCACCTTGTTTCTTGGGACCATTTGCTTAGAAAATTGTTTTGCAGCCTTTTATTCTGAGGTAATGTCTATCTTTGTCACTGAGGTGGCTTTCCTATATGCAACAAAATATTGGATCCTGTTTATGTAGGCAGTCTAATAGTCTATGTCTTTTTACAGGGGAATTGAGTCCATTGATATGAATAGATATTAATGAAAAATAATTGTTGCTTCCTTTTATTTTTGTTGTTAGAGTTGGAATTATGTTCATGTGGCTATCTTCTTTTAGTTTTGTTGGAAGATTACTTTCTTGCTTTTTCTAGGATGTAGTTACCCTCCCTGTGTTGGAGTTTTCCATTTATTATCCTTTGAAGGGCTGGGTTTATGGAAAGATATTGTGTAACTTTGGTTTTGTCATGGAATACCTGAGTTTCTCCATCTATGGTAATTGAGAGTTTTGCTGGGTATAGTAGCCTGGGCTGGCATTTTTGTTCTCTTAGGTTCTGTATCTCATTAGCCCAGGTTATTCTAGCTTTCATGGTCTCTCCAAGAAGTCTGTTGTAATTCTGATAGGCCTGCCTTTATATGTTTCTTGACCTTTTCCCCTCACTGCTTTTAATATTCTTTCCTTGTTTAGTGCATTTTGTGTTTTGATTACTATGTGAGGGGAAGAATTTCTTTTCTGGTTCAAAATTTTGGTGTTCTGTAGGCTTCTTCTATGTTCATGGTCATCTCTTTTTTTTTTTTTAGGTTAAGGAAGTTTTCTTCTATAATTTTGTTTAAGATATTTACTGGCCCTTTAAGTTGGAAGTCTGCAAAATACTGGAACCTGCTCAGCATCCAGTCTCTTAGCCTATGTCTTTTTTATTGGGGAATTGAGAATTGAGTCCACTGATTTTAAGAGATTTTAAGGACCAATAATTGTTGCTTCTTTTTATTTCTGTTGTTAGAGGGGGAATTATGTTTTTGTGGTTCTCATCTTTTGGGATTGTTGTGAGAAGATTAATTTATTGTTTTTTGTTGGGTGTAGTTTCCATCCTTATATTGGAGATTTCCTTCTATTATTCTCTGTAGGGCTAAATTAGTGGAAAGATATTGCTTAAATTTGGTTTGGTCATGTAAAAGGTTGGTTTATCCATCTATAGCAATTGAGAATTTTTCTAGGTAGAGTCGCCCAGTCTGGAATTTTTGTTCTCTTATGGTCTGTATGACATCTGCCCATGATTATCTTTCTTTTAGAATATCTATTGGGAAGTGTACTGTAATTCTAGTAGATCTGCCTTTATTTGTTAGTTGACCTTTCTCGCTTATTGCTTTTAATATTCTTTCTTTGTTCTATGCCTTTGGTATTTTGATTATTATGTGATGGGAGGAATTTATTTTCTGAATTTATATTTGGTGTTCTGCATTCTTCTTGTATGTTTATGGGCATCTCTTTCTTGAGGTTTGGGAAGTTTTCTTCTATAACTTTGTTGAAGGAGTTTGCTGGCCTTTTGAGTTGGAAATCTTTATACCTATTATTCTTAGATTTGATTTTTTTCTTAGTTTTCTTGAATATTTTGAAATAGGTGCTTTTTGCTTTTTGTATTTTCTTTGGCTGTTGTGTCAATGTCTCCTATTGTATCTTCTATGCCTTAGATTCTCTCTTTTTATTTCTTGTATTCTGTTGGTAATGCTTACACCAGTGACTCTTGCTTTTTTTCCTAGGATTTCCATCTCCAGGGTTACACCCTTTGTGTTTTCTTTAATGTTTCTATTTCCATTTCTAGATCCTGGATGGTTTTGTTCAATCCCTTCACCTGTTTGATTTTGTTTTCCTGTATTTCTTTAAAAGATTTATGTGTTCCCTCTTTAAGAGTTTCTACTTGTTTACCTGTGTTCTCCTGTATTTCTTTAAGGGAGTTATTCATGTCCTTCTTAAAATCTATCCTTTTCATGAGATGGGATTTTAGATCAAAATCATGCTTTTCAGATGTGTTTCAGTATCCAGGGCTTGCTGTGGTGGAACAACTGTCTTCTGATGTTGCCAAGTAGTATATGTTCTTGTGCTTACTTCTCACCATCTGGTTATCTCTTGTGTTCACTGGCCTTGCTGTCTCTAACTCTACCCTATCACTCTTGAGAACCTGTGATCCAGGGTATGTCAGAACTCCTAGAGGTCAAGCTGTGAACTTGTCTGTGATCCTGGATGTGTCTGAACTCCTGGGGGTCAAACTGCATTTGGGCGTGAGCTGAGTGCATGTGAACCAGAGCACAGGCTCCATTTAAGGGCACAAATACAAACCAGAAGGAACTTTCATTTCTGGCTGGGTAGAGTCCCTGTGTCCCCAGTTAGGCCAGATTGTAGGGCAAGGGTTTGGGCCTCACCTATAGTCCTGGAAGTGTCACAACTCCAGGGGGTCCAGGTGCATCTAGATGTGTTGGCTGAGTGGGTGAGGATCAAGAGCACAGGCTTTGCTCCTGGGCACAGATGCAAACTGGAAGGAATGTATCTGTTGTTGTGGAGTCGGTAACAGAAGCTGCTACAAGGTTTCTAAGTAGAAAACACTGGATTCTTCACAGCTGAGCACTGAGTTTAGGGCCATGATTTCAAATTTTCAAACCTCATTTATGCTTCAGAAATATTTTTCTATGTCAAAGACACTAATATTCTTAGGAAACATTTTGCTTTAATAAAAATTTTCATAGTTCTTTATCTTCCTTTAAAATGTGGGTGAATTAATGTCTATAGTTATAAATCAATCTATGGATTCAATGTCATGGCAATGAACATTGCTAGGCCATGCTTAATAAATATCAAAACAAACAAACAAACAAACAAAAAACTAAAGAGACAAAGAAAACAATGTCAGCATGCTGTTGCATGAGGGACTCATAAATCAGTAGAATTAAGGACACGCGATTGCCATTAGTTATTTGTTTTGACCAATACAGCATCTTCAACAAATAATATTGGAAAACATGGATTTCACTGAAACTATATTCTATCTGCAAGTGTACACAAAATTCTACTCCCTCTGGATCAAGGACCTCAACATTAGGCCTAGTATCATAAAGATATTACCAGAAAACTCAGAAAGTATGCTTCAAATTAAGCACAGATAAGGACTTTCTCAATAAGACTTCTATAATACATGAAATAAAAGCAACAATCAACAAATAGAATCTGTATTGCAAAAGAAATTATAAAGTGAATAATATGTAGGCCAAAGACTGAGAAAAATATAACAGGTAATCATCCAACAGAGTACTATTGTCGAGAATACAAAAAGTGTTCTAAAAACTAAATACTAAAAAAAAACAAATCCAATTAAAATGTAAGCTGATGAACAATGGGGAATTTGTCAAAGAATAAAGCAAGTGGATAGGAAACACTTAAAAATGTTTAACATATTTAGCTACCAGAGAAATTAAAGTTTAAAATATCTTAAGTACATTAGTATATTAATATCTTTTCCTTTTTGTCATTTATTTATTTATTTATTTATTTACACTCCAGATTTTATTCCCCACCGCCTGTCTACCCTCCAACTGTTCCATGTCCCATCCTTCCTCCCCATCCCCTGTCTCCATGAAGATATCCCCACAACCCACCTCTCACCCAACTAGATTTCTAAACTCTCTAGGGCCTCCAGTCTCTTGAGGGTTAGGCTTATCTTCTCTTACTGAACCCAGATCCGGCAGTCCTCTGCTGTATATGTCTGGTTGTCTTAATATCTTTTCATCTTATTCAAATAAAACTAGCCAATATAAGGAATGCTGTTGTATGATATTGTATTTCTGGGATGGTAAGAAGAAATATTTATTCACCCCAATAGGGAATTGATGAGAGAACAAAGTACTGATTCAAATTCCAACTTACTGAAGCAATGAATTTTGTTGAGTAGAGTTATTGGGGAGAGGTTACTTACAGTAACAGAAATGACTCAAAAACAATTGGGTTACCAAATACTTACCCTTGCATAAATGATGGATCAAGAAGGCTGGAAATGTGCAGCACACCACACAATAGGAAGATAGCTAAACGGGTTGGAGACTCTTCTTCAGACAGCTCAGATATCCTATTTCAGAGAGTTTCACTCATCTCTGATCTTCCAGGTAGCTTGCCTGTATTTTGCTTCTTCTATAAGTTCTGTTTGTCTAAAATAAAATGTCTCAAGAGTATTACCGCTTACATGCTTACATGCTTGGGGATAGAGGGATCCAGTGAATCTCCTGAGTTTCAAGAGATATTCTGAAGCTTTTGAATTGTTTAGATCCTGTGCCTTAATTGGCTTCATTAGAGGACTGAATGTTGTGCCTCAATTTAGCACATCTTGTATCATAATTAGTTTTTCTTGAGAATGAACAGTTTTACTTTAAAGAAAATTGCTACATAACAAATACAAGTGATACCAAGTATGGGCATGATATGACAACATGAGAATTCATAATTACATTTGGTAGGATTTTCATTTAGTACTGCCTTTTTGGAAATCAGCCTGGAAGGCTTTCAAAAACTAGAACTTACACTGCCATATAGTCCAGCTGTATGAATCCTGGGCATAGAGCCAATAGACTTTATAGCTACTACACAGATATATGTATATCCATGTTCATTGCTGATTTTATCACATTGCTAGGAAATATAAATAACCTAGATTGTTATTAACAGATTAATCAATAAGAAAAATATACATATACACAGTGGAATACTACTCAGATTTGAGTACAAATGAAATAATTAAATTTTCATGTAATTGGATGAAACTGGAAAAAAAATTATATGTGATATAATTTAAGCCCAGAAAAACAAATGGTTCTCTTTTATATGTGGATCCTAGTTTCAAATATTTTGTTTCAATTATTTAACTTGGAGAACAAGTAGAAGCCAGAACTAGTAATTGGCCCATTTGCAATGGGTACATGATAAGGGAGGGAGTATAGCAGTAGTTTGGGATGACCAGGTACTCCATAGCTCTATAGATATAAGATTGTGTTTATTGCTACAAATTAATACTGTACTTCAAAAGTTGAACTATTTCTCTGAAACTATGCTCCCCAGGCCTTCCAAAAAAAGATGGGTTGTGTGATTCTGAAAAAAAAAATCCTTTCATCCCACTACACTTCTGAATGCTCAGCTTTCTTCAGGGTCTGTCTGGATAGCTGGGGCACGAGCTAGGAGCCCATATGGGAGGAGGCAAGTGCAGCAGTTTAGCCCTATTACCCTCCCATGTAAGTTTACAATTCCTTCTAGGCCCCAGGAAGGATACACTCTTGAGTTACATTAATCTCTGAAAAGTCAACTAGTTATACTTTTGTCATTTAATAATTTTTGCCTTTTGATCTTTAGAGCAACAATATCAACAACAACAAAGAAAAGTGAAAATGCCTGAAATGCTGCCACATGCCAGGTACATTTTACATAGAAACTTTTGAGATAGTATCTG
>JADRCD010159269.1:0-17337 GCA_019843815.1 Montemys delectorum | reverse complement strand
TCGCTCCTTCCTTCCTTCCTTCCTTCCTTCCTTCCTTCCTTCCTTCCTTCCTTCTTTTCTTTCTTTCCTCCTTTCTTCTTTCACTTCCTTCTCTTCTCCCTCTTTGCTCAAAAGCTTAAAGAACTGTTTGTTGATAAGCCATGTTGGCCTCTGTAACAGACACCTTTTTTGTATTCTAGGTAGTACTAGAGTTTAGAGACAGAATCTCTTCCAAGAAGCCAAGACAAGATTTGACCTTAGAGCTTACAGGTCCTAAACCCTACTTTCAAATCTCTGCATTAGACTGTGTCCCATTGCCACAGAGTGTAAGTCTAGTTAGATTGGCCTTCCAGAGTTCCAACACCGTACCTTCGTGGAAAAAAAATCGACTTAATGAACAGCGAACCTATAAGGTGAAGCAGGTGCAGAAAAGAGGAAGTTGTACTTCGGCTGGGCCAGTGCAATTTCACACAGTCATTGCTTTGGCATTGATGAGGTATAGCCTTGGTCTCTCCTGATGTCTTTTGTAGATAGTTTTTTTCCAGGCTCTGTCATTTATCTCAAAACATAGTCCATAGCACCTATAAAATTATTTCTGGTTATTTTCTTACCTCAAATTTAGTTTTTATAATTCATATTTTTCCAATCATACTGTGATGGGTGTTTTCTCTGGAGCTGTTATACAACAGGTAATCTTTACCCCAGAGACCAGCAAATACCCCAAAGGACATGTCTGGCCTGACTCCCATTCCTGCATAACCAGAGAATTAATGGTAGTTTTAAGAATTTTAAAGGTAAATACAGACAGAGGTAAGTTTTTGGATGAGAACAGCTGCAGACAGAATGGAGGGCATTTCTTCTGGTCTACAAAACATTTACTCTCTGGTCCTTTCCAAAACAGGTTTAGTGACCTCACCTTCAGACTTACATCTGAAACATTTGTCAATGACCAAATGAAATGAAGGAAGCCATAAAGCACATTAACTGAAATAAATTAATTACAGAGGAGTTGCCTTGTAAGAGGACTTAAGAGCACATAATGCATAGGAACTTGGCTGGGCCTATAATCTTAGATTTAGCGGATGTTTCAGATGTCTCCCAGTCTATGGCTTTGCAGAGAGCTTTATGAGGCTCAGCAATGAAGGCAGATGGTTTTACTACCATCTGCCTTGAAGGCATGCAGACCAAGTTTATTCTTCTTTATCTTTTGTGGGATGATCTCTGGAAATCTGAGATTAGAGGCCCTCAGACAGAATAATCCCTGAAGTCATCAGCTAGAAGATCTGACAGGCGGGGTGGCATGGGATGCCAGGCCGATGTGTTCTCATCCAGGAGGAAGCTACTAGAGAGGGAAGGGCTGGATTCTAGGCAGGATGAGCCAGATGCTGGCAGTGAGATCCAGGAGTCCGGTCTGCCACATAGTTTTACTCTGTCCACGTTTGTTCTTCCTAGAAGGGGAAATATTTTAGACCCTTGAGTACCACAGACTGTTTCTTAAAACCAAAGCAGCCCCTCTTAGATGTCCATATCTTTATTCCCAGGAATAAAGCAAGAGGTTGAAACATCACACTTGAGGGGACCACTTGGTCCTGTTCCAACAGGGAAGACACCTGCTTCCTCAGAATGTGTTATGACTCACGGGAGACCTTGAAGTCAGTGTACCTGAAGAGTGAAGCATCTGTTCTCAGATAAGAAAAATTGCTAAATCAAAATTCTTCCCAAAATGTATGTGAACATAAATTCACGTGATTTAAAAAAAAAAAAAAAAAAAGAATGTCAGCTTTGGAGTCAAGTATACTAGAAGGTAAAGAAAGATTGTGAGAACAGGTATGAAAAAAGGAAGAAAGGGCACAAACAAAACCAACTTCCTCGTGCAGTTTTGCCTTAGTTATAATTGAGGAGAGGCCTGCAGAGGGCTGTTGTTAATGATTTTTATACATCTAGGAAAAAAGGGATTTCCTCAAAGAGTCCATAGATCGGCAGTTGATTCAGGTAGAAGAACCAGGTTGGTTGTCTTCATGATCCCGCCTTTGGTGGGATAGCCACGGAATATATAGCAATGGGTTAGGAGATCCGATATATTTTATTAAAATGGATGTTATTATTCTTTATGTAATAAGTCGGGCTTTCCTACACCTACAGAGATGGGAGAACTTTTAATTACAATGAACAGTTACCCCATGCCATCTTCATCTTCCTGCTTTCTGCTTTTCCACTCTGACTTGAAAGAGGGTGAAAGTCTAACCTACAGGCAGGGAGGAAAGGCGGATACCCAAAGGGAAGGCTGCATGGTTTGCATGGTCACACTCCGCTACTGACTTCTCTGTGTAAGGTAGGGTAGAAACACAGTCTGCGATTTTGAGATTTGATATGTCGTGCGTTGTCTGGAAAGCTCTAAGAAGGTTGCATGAAGTGTTGGCCCCAGTGAAGTGCCAGGATGATGCCATTCAAGTTGAAAAGAATGCTTTTGTTCTGAAATGCATGTGTTTTCAGGAGCTTTCCCCGAACAGAAGCTAATTATACCTGTATTTTCAGAATGCTTGCTGGTAACCTTTGGCATTCGTGTGGGTGACATCAACCATATCTTCTAGTGGTATCATGGTGTGCCCCAGAAAGGCTTGTAAGCATGTATCCTCTACCAAACACTAATAACTTCTTCCCTGGTCGTAAACCTAGCTGCATGAGCTAGAAATGTAATTGGGCTGCCCATGCTGAAGTTTGGAGCTCTTGGGAGAATATCTGTTTGTAAGAGAAGCTGAATATTCATGTAACTGTCCAGACATCAATAAATTCTTATTTTACCTTATATATTTCTGTTCCCCAGTGAACGGCAGCGCTCTTAAGCACAAAGCTAATAGGTACATTCTCCAGAGCCGTGCCCTTGCTTACCTAAATCCAGCAGCCCCCTAACACATCTGTTTATCCATTACCAGGTAGTTCTCCTGTCAGGTGACACGTGTATGTTTCCTTTGTCTTAGAGCACTGGAGACAGTTGCCATTGTTTGCCATCAATTAGCTGAGGGTGGTATGTCAGGGATGTACGGGTGGTGTCATTTTAGTGTGACAGCCACCCGATGCGGTTGAGAAGGGATTATTTCATTATGCTCTTCTCAGGGCTGCTGGGTAATGATACTCCACACTGCAAAGTGGAATGGGGAGGGAGGCACTAGGAAGAATAGAGTTCGTAGTGATTGGCAATATTAAAATTATTCATGCCGCAGGGAGAAGGGAAAGATTAGAGGGATGGATGTGCAAACTCTTAAGAAGTGGCTTTCTCCTGACACAGGTGGAATGTGGATGCAGAATGATGCTCTTCCTCATGGGAGGCAGAAGGGACAATGCCCTGGCATTAGGAGGAAAGGCAAAGGGAAACAGGAAGTAGCCCCTTCTCATCAGCAACAAGGATTAGCATAAACTGGGGGCTCTCCCATTCTCCAATTAACTTTAGAATCAAATACAGCCTTCCTAGCAAATTACCCTGGCAGGCATTTTCCTTGCTAGAAAACTCTTTCTGGTGTGTGAATTTAGGTCAGGAGGGCGTTTGCCATTAGATGACGGTGCAATTAAATTGCTTTGAGGTGTTCTGGGGAGAACGGCAGATGGTATTGGACTTAAATTTTCACTCTTGGGGACCAGATATCTGAACATTCCTAGTATTGGCTGTTTTCCCCAGCATGTCTAAAGGGAAGTCTTTCTTTGAATTCTGAAAATTAACTAAGGCTGGATCTTTATGCTCCTGGAGAGGAGAAACAAACAAAAAGGAAGCACTGAAAATGTAAAATACTTCAAGATAAACTAAGCTTCAGAGAGGGACAATTGTGTTGACATTTTAGTAACAGCCCATTTTCGCTCCTTAACGAAGTGCAGTCATGCATGAAAATGACTTGTTATCTTCTAAGCTGAAATGTATTCTGGGTTGTATTGCAAAGGTGTGTATTACCCCTTCAAAGGAAAGCACATTTTAACCCTATCAGGACTTGTTCTGGGCCCCAAACACTTTGTAGCGTATACATAAAAATACTGAACAATAGAAAGCTGCTTAAAGAGAAGGCGTAAACTCCTCCATGGTGAAGGTCTCGAGTGCACAGTTTATGTGCAGTTCTTTTCACCTGGGGTTTACATAGGAAAGCTTTATTACATACTTACCATTTTGGAGCAATGCATGTCTTTGTGATTCAGTAATCCTGTTACGATTAAGGTTGTATTAAATGCAGTAATGTTGTCAAATGATAAGAGCACTCTGTAAGCACATACCTATAGTTCAGCCTTTTTGCTATGGGCTTTTAATTCTTTTAGTCTTATTTTATTTTCTGTATGTCAGTGTTCCAACTGCACGTGGATTCTAGGAACTAAACCTGGGCCCATCTTCAAGAGCAGCAAATAATGTTAACTGTTGAGCCATCTCCCCAGCCCCTATTTGGGTTGTTAATACATTATATATTTATATTTCTCCATGCAATCTTATGAAGTATTATCCTTTTTAAGATAAAGAATCTTAATCTGTCAATCTCTAGGGCTAAACTTCCAATCCAGGTTCATGTGACTCCCATTGTGTGTGTGGTTCCTCACCATGCTGACACCATCTGTCTCATGTGCTTGATTTCTGATGAGGCCAAAAGAGCCAAAATTTCCATTGCAGTTAAATGGCTTATCGAACTCCTCCGGGCTCTAAATTTCTCCTCTTGGGAGTGAGACAGAGAGACAAGATTAAGCTCACCTTTCATATGGACCCTCTAATTCTTGTTAATGTCTCCTTGAGAGCCAATTTACCTTGGTCTCATCGATTAGTCTGTTCCTCTGTGCCTTGACCCTTGAAATTCTGCCCAAGAGATGAATGGTCAGCCCAGACTTCCTCCCCTTCTGCTAGTCACCAAGCAATTAATGTCATTTCTCAGGAGTCCAACATGGCTGTGACATTCATTACAAGCCAGAGTCACCATCTTGGGATAAGGTTGATTCCCTTCTGGTGAGGACAGGACAGAGCAATGCTAGGGCTTTTCCGCGGCCATGAATGCCCTCCAGCACAGGCTTACAGGGAGCACAATAGTCTCCACAGACACAGTAAATCTTCTGGTGGCACGTTATCCACAGCCAGGACAACACGCTTGCCACAGTAAAGGGCACGTACGGCTGATTGCTCACCATTCCCCCCGCAGGCTTCACTCCTTTCCCTACCTGTGGATCAATATGCCTCTGACATGAATCTGAAATCTTTACTTGGAAAAGAAAGCACAATTCTTACCAGCGATCTGTATTCCAAACTGAACAGTTCAGTTAGTTTCTTGTCCGAATTAAATTTCAGAGCTGGAAATTTTCCCTCATCAGGGCTGAGAGTGGATGAAACAGAGAGTGTTATTTTTGACATTCTCACTGAGAGTGTGGTGGCCACCTGAGGGTCTCTACTTCATGAGGCCTTTCAAGTGCAGTGCTAGAAATGGCTACACCTTGTTTCTGATTCACCTGGTACTTGAGAGGCAATGTGGGGTAGTGGTTAGGGGCATGTGGCCTGAAGTCTTACTTCCTGATTTGAATGGCACCTCCACTATTTACTTTCCAGGTGACCATAGCCGAATCACCTAACCAGGAACCAGATTAGGGCTCAAGCCTAATAGATAAAATAGCAAATGTTTGTACGTATTTGGTACATGACAAGTATTCCATCAGTCATAACTGTGAATCCCTCAATATGGAGACAAAGTAGATGGAATGCCCCTGAGACCTAGTCTAGCTCCTGCTACTTCATGGATGCACCTGGTCCACTTTGAGAGTCACAGAAATTTAGAATTTCAACATGCCTTAGCCCAAGACCTAATGAATCAGTATGTCTTCCTTCCATAACTCTTTTGGGTTATCATATTTCAAAGAACAAATGTAGCTTCCCATCATTTTGAATAAGAAAGCATACTAGCTATTCTCTGCTGTATTGTGAATTGAACTTAGTTTTACACTTACTAGGCAAGGACTTGCCCACTGAGCTATATGAATGAGTACATCTTTTGACCTTTGTTTCAGACAGTCTCACTAAACTGCCCAGGTGGTTGATGAACTTGAGATCTCTTACTTCATTCTGCCTATTCGTTAGGATTGCAGGCTTACTCTGTGAGGCCTGTCTATGCTAGCCAATTTTGTATGTCTCAGACTGATAGGAAATTCTTTGTGCCCACCCTCTGCATGATGAAAACAATCAACAGGTGATTCGAGCAGTAGACTACAACAGACCTCGGAATGGCCCAAGGCAAATAGTCTTTATTTGGGCTTCCTGAAGTACTCCTTTTGTGTGGTAAATACCTCACAGGTGAAGTATCCCCAACGGTGTCCTGTCCATTAGAAATGGCAGATTAATAGTCACTATTTGGACATAAAGATGCTGATTGACCCTGATTAAATGAAATAGTTTAAGGTGGCAGCCGAGACTTTACCAGCCCTGAGGGCCTGAGAGTCACATAGATCACAGAGCCACCTCTGCCTATTATTGTTGGAGACAGGGTCGAGGTCAGCCATAAGCCAGGCCCCATGTAAAGGAGTCCTGAGCAGTATGGAAGAGGGCTTCTGGCTCTGGGCAGCAGGCAGAGTTCATACATTCTTTGCGTCACCAGGCTTTATTCCCTGGGGAAGTTCACCACCACTTAATCACAAAAGCAGTAAGGGCTTCTAGTTTGTTCTTTGCTGTGCCTAATCAGTTGTTCCAGCTGCCAATCACCAACAGTGTCTGGAAGTTCACAGAAAAGCCCCCTTCAAGCTTTGGAGACAGCACTGACCCCCAAGGTGACTGGACAATGAAAGCTGTCCTCAGGGGCAGTCTGTGTCCGGTTGATGTGGTCACAACAGTTTTGTTAATACTGTCTGAGTTCTGGAGCGATCCGTTCTCTTTAGGCTTTGATCGGTGGGCCACATTGTACACTCCATTGCTTGCACTGTGGAAATAATTTTGATTAAATACAGAAATATTTTTTTTTCTTTTGTGAATAACCTTACAGTTCCACTCCAACATGGAGATTTTCTTCCTAAGATTGGAAATACCTTGGCAAAGCCTGTGGGTTTGTCAGTAAGTAGATGCCAGGTCTGTGGGAAGCCTGGAGGTATTCAAACTTAAAACATTAATCAAGTTTAGCACCAGCCTGCCTTGTGCAAAGAAGGTAGTGGAATATTGTGTTCAGATGAGTAAAGACATAATACTTGGAGACTGTAGTACTTAAAAGATGTATGTCTTGATGAGGTTAGGTGTTTCTGGAGTCACTGCAGATAGCAAAGACATTTTTCTCAGTCATGGTAACAGTTTCTTTGATAAAGGCCAAGGATAGTCCCGCTGCAGCCACAGCTAGCTGACTCCAGATAGTTGTCCTTTGGATGTGTAGTAGAAAGACATGCTTGTGTCTTTATTACTTCTCCTCAATTTCATTTCATTGTTTGGGTCACAGGGAATACCTACAAGTAGCAACTCTAACCTGGATGCTGCAGACAGACTGTTCTCTATAGACAATGATTAGTACATTTCTTTCCACTAAGCTGTCCTCTCTCTACTGGCTCTTAGCATCTCCTATGACGAAGAAGCAAGTGGTTTGCTTTCTTTTGCAAAAAAAAAAAAAAAAAAAAAAAGTGATTGATTGTGCCCTATATAAGAAACTGTTCAAATGCCTTCAAATTCAGACTTAAATTGAAGCCTGAAGCCCTCCCTTTCTTCTTCTCAAGGGGTTCCTGGTAGAGGAACATCTCAGTGCCATGAACCAGCTATAGTTATAAAGGAAAGGGCTATGGACATGTGTGTGACCAGAGAGCTCTTGGAAAACCCTACCCTTGGCCTTCAGCTCCATGCCAGTTACCTCAAAGAGTTTACCCTACACATCCTCTCTACCACCTCCTCCTCCTGGCCTTTGTACTATACCTTCATAAAGCTTGGAAAGAGCTTTCCTCAACTGCACCACATACCGCTGGCTTTCTGCTCCAGGACTCTTGGATGCCCTGAGGTTAAGGCGTGTCTGCTAAAAATCAGACAGAATTAATACTACCCTGGGGCAATCTTTGATCAGAAGGGAATAGGAAATGTTAGATAAAATTTCTACTTCTATATATAGAGCCCCAAGATAGATTTTATTGGCATTTAGATTGCTTGTCTTTATTCATTCAAA
Source organism: Montemys delectorum (assembly GCA_019843815.1). Lineage (NCBI taxonomy): Eukaryota > Metazoa > Chordata > Mammalia > Rodentia > Muridae > Montemys > Montemys delectorum. Next base: position 9,232 of record JADRCD010159269.1, on the reverse strand, counting down.
AAGCAAACATGAATTAATGCAATTGGTAATAAAAGATATGTCTTGTTTTATAGTTTATCCCAAGACCAAGTTTTTCATCTGCCATATGGTAGCTACTCCACAAATATTTGTGGAATGATCAGCTCCTTAGTGAAGTTTGAAAAGAGATCATGGTTGTAGCTCGGGGTAGCTCACTTTCTTAATATGCATCGTGTTCCAGGTTCAGTACCCAGCAGAGGAGAAAAGGAGAGGAAGGCAAAAATTCTAAACCAAGTATGTTAGGGTAGAGGACAAAAGTACCAAAGGAGAAACTGCTGGGATAAATTCCAGATGAAGTTGCTTATCTGGCTTGGGTAGAGCCACAAATTAGTGTGTTAAAGTGTTGGGGCAGTGTTAAAAGGTCTGCATTAGTAAATCTTGGTATTTTGATAGAAATAATGCATACTTGTGCTTCTTTCTCTTCAAGCTGAAACTCTGTCAAGGACAGAATACACAAATGGTGGACTAGCCAAATATATAGCAGGCATACCATTTACAATACCGTTGGAAGGATGGATACATTATGGGAGGATGAGTGATGGGTGTTGGTTGTGACTTGGCTGGGAAAAAGCAGAGTCCTTCAGCAAGTCCTCACTTTTCAGTGACAGGCTATAAGTGACACTGAATTGTCTAGCTATTTAATTGTATCTAATGTCAAATCCAACTAAAGCAGTTACTATAGACCTTTGGGAAACACCCTATTTTCTGCTGAACCATATTGTAAAGCTTAGTATGTGCAGCCAAGTTTCCCTATTGCCCACGAGGTTGTAAACAGTGAGGGAAGCACTTCCCTTGTAATAAACATAAACACATACAAACAAAATACCTGTAGGCTTGAATAAGCGATGGGTATGTTCAGCAACAATTACAAAATAAAAGAGAGCTGTTGTCTCTATACCTAAAGCGGAGTTTTTTAAAGGTAGCTGTGTTTCAAGGTGTTTCTGTGACCTATTATTCCATTTGTTTTTAGAGCAGTATATAAAATCCAAACTTCATGCTGACAAACACCAACGTTGAAACTAACTATTGCTACAGTCAATCCAAGCAGCCTTCTCCCTTGGGCCACATTATTACGGGGAATACAGGCAGAATTGTGGTTCCCTGAGCCAGCAGGGCACAAATGAGAGCAGTGATTCATAAGGTGACTCCAGCAAGCTCGCAGATGTGTAACTTTCATGGAAGCTGACATGCACACGAGAAGCCTGGGCTTGACTTTTTGAACTGGTAAGCACTTCCTGGCCTCACCACCACTTCAGGACTCAGAGGACTGTGGCAGGGTGAAGGTTTCTGAGGATAGGAGTGAACCTGACAGAATGCTGATTTACCAGAAATAAACCCTTCAAAGGAGATCACACCCATGTCAGTAGCTTTTTGAGCGGGAAGATGATAATTCTGCCTCTTCACGTGCTCCTGCAAGTCCTTGAACTCCTGTGCCATTGGATTAGTCTTTTGGGGGCTGGGTCATCTGGGGTCTTAATTCTATCCTGGTGAGGTTGGATGAAAGTGATACTGGTCTAAAAATAAAACTCCCTGAACTTTTCAACTTTCATATCTTTTTGATAATATGACTTTCTTAATCCTGAACTTGATTTCTTTAATTTAAAAAAAAAAAAGCCATTTGTTCTTTGATATTAGTAAAGTTCAAAGGGGGCAGAAATGGTCATAGAACGGAGCTGTATACCGAGAAGGAAGTGAAGGACATCATTGGTAATAATGTCACCTGATTACAGCCTAATGAGATGTCTGCCAAGTAGGGCCCCCACACTAAGGTCCTTCCTTTCTGATAGACTTTGAAACTGACAAGCCCTGGTTATCAGGCAACATCTTACCAATTAGCTGATGTAAATGGACACATAGGCAAGTTTGAGGTCCTTTACAGTTCTCAAAGGTGGGGCTGCCCCAAGAACGAGGTTCTGACTCACCCTTTGTGTGTGATGGACAGTGGTGGGGACAGACCTGTGCTGTGTATGAGGACTCCCATTACTTACTTTCTCATCTTGGATAAGGGTCTCTTGGGAATGAAAGCAAGAGGATTCATCACACCATCAAGGAAATATCTGCAGTCTGTCAGGCTCTTAGTTAAGAATATAGGACCCTGTGTTGGAACTGCTGTCAGGTGTGTTCTGTTGTCTTTGTGCTGAAGTGTGGCAATGGCAGAGAGAGCAGAGGCCTGGCCCACAGCATCTTGCTGCACAGTGGAAGCTGTGCTGAGCTCCTTGAAATCAGCTGACGGAACATGCCATTATGCAGCTATCACTCTCTGTGACGGAAAAGCACACAGAACCCTTTGCTCAGAAGCAAACAGCACAAGATTAATTATAATGACCAGATAGGGAGCTGGCAAGGGTACACCGCACTTCAGAGGCAAAGGTGAGCCTGGAGCAAGTTCAGGCAGAGCTCCTGAGATGGTGGTGAAGGCCATGAGAGCCAGGGAACCTGTTCTACCATAGAAACAAAAGCTGTGTGTATCCAGGAAGGGGAGAACTGTTCCTTAAAAGGCACTCAGAGAAAAACAAACAAGCCCCTGAAATATGCTCACTGTCAGCTTTGGTGTTTAAAATGTGGGCCTCCTTCAGGGCACTGTCTCACGCTGCTTCTCTCTTGGTTTCAGCTCCCATTTTCGCCAGCAATCATTCAACCCGAAGTGGAACAGCTGCTGGGGCCGTGCCACCCCCACATCCTGTCAGTCACCCTTCTCCGGGACATAATGTACAGGGGAGCCCCCACAACCCCTCCTCCCAGTTACCTCCACTCACAGCTGTGGACGCAGGCACTGAGAGGTAAGGCCATCTGTCGCTCTCTCATAATAGGTGTCGCCGCCAAACCTCCCTCTACCAAGAAGAGCTCTGACAGTTGCTGAATTTTATTAATAATCTGTTGGTGGGTTGAGTTACCCAGGGGTGACATTTTAAAAGTAACATACACCAAGTATGTGGACCAGATATCTCATATTCTGTTACTTTTTTATTTGTGTATAACAAATGAAATGATACTGGCAATGGACCACTCGGGTGTCAAGAGCTAGAGGATGTATCACAAGGACCCACGATTGCCACCTCTCTCCATCTTGCTTTGGGACTCAGTTTCCAGTGAGTTGAGGAGCTCTCTAGATAGTAACGGTACCCTAGGCCCACAGATAGCAATCCAAGTTTGTGTGCTAAGCAGGCTTCTATTATCGACAGAATGACTGGGAACAAAAACGAAGAAACATGTAAGGTCTTGGTTCTCACAGTTTCTGAGAACTCAATCCATGGTCCCTGGGCCCTGCTTTGGGCTCATCAGAGTGGGAACATGTAGCAGAGGGGAGCCTCTTCATCTCCTGGTGCCTAGGAAACAAAGAGACAGAAAAGGACAACATTCTCAATTGCCCCTTAAAGAGCATGTTGCCAGCAACCTAACTTCCTTCCACTAGGCCCCACTTCCCAGGGAGCACTAGAGGGAGGTGCCAGGGCAATGCCTCAACACACAGGCCACGGGGCAGTTGTTCATCTCCCAACTGGAGCACCATGGGAAAAGATTATAAGGTGACAGAGGATGTTATGTGACAGATCTGAAAAGGACTGTTGACGCAATGGCTTTGGTTGATATCTCCCTCCTAAGGAATTTCTGTGGGTAAAGAATCCATAAAGAACTCTGTGTCCCATGTTATTTTTACTTCTGAATTCTCCAGTGGCTTTCGAGGTTTGGGTCTGAGGGTGGGGTCTCATGCCTCTGCTCCCCAAATGCATCTGTTTCTATGAACCACAAACCCCAGCAGTTTTTCAGTGAGCAGAAGGACTGGCAGTAGAGGCATCGAGAGAAAAGGAATTTGTCTCCACATAGGTAAAGGGGAGCAGCATCCAGGGTAGGAAGGACACCTGCAAGGTACGGCAGAGATGAGGACACACAGCAAGCACAAAGTCCTGGCCTTTCAGGGTTACAGCATGCAGGATGGATGTGGATAATGGTCGGGTGATAATGGGCCGGCTTCAGTGGAGCCTTGTGTTTTTAAACTGGGGAGTTGGCCCTATCCTACTAGAAGCAAATAACCATTGCTAGGAGAAAGACACAATCAGACTGACATTAGAGAGGGAGGAGTGTGCATAAGAAAGGCATTTTCAGTTGGTGTGGGAGATGGGAGAGGTTACAGAGTAAAGCTGGTGTGGGGTTCCTTGTGAATACTATGGTGCCTGGAATTATGACAGAGAAGTAAGAAGTTACTCAAGAGCTTCATTAGGAGGCAGACTTGCTGAAGGATGGAGAGAAGGAGCCAAACCAATACCCAAGGTCTCTCTTGAAGCTGTGCCTTTTAACAAACTTTGGGAAGTAAAAGAGAGAGGGGGGGAGAGAGAAAGATTTTGTGAGGTGGTAAAAGATCCATGTGGATGTATGGATCATTAGAAATGTGAATTGGAAGGTAGGAATTATTTCAACGGTCCTGTGTACATGGTAAAGTGTAGCCGCACTTTGAAGGACCTAAGCAAAACCATGTCAGTGGTCACCAGCCCTTAACATGCTCCCTGGAGACAGGGAGTCTGTCCTTCCAGGTCCTGATGCATTCAGGAAGCTGAGAGGAGCTTATCCCTTTTAGCATTTGTACAGTTTGTGGGTGGCCAAAAAACATCATTCAGCATAGCATACAGTAGGCTACACATGGCTTCCTAGACAATCATGTGGTACTAGTGTGACTGACAGATTACAGTTGGAATCTAGAGTGCACGCAGTGATCAGTAATGTAAGTAACCATGGTGGGAGAAAGGAGGGAGAGAGGGTGGGAAGACACAGTAGCTCCGTAGGAATGAATGAAGACATATTTGCACTTTTGCTACATGCCCTTGCCACAGGGTGCATATCCTGACCCCACTATTGACTGGGCAAACGTGAGATGTTGCTTATCTCTTCCAGTCAAGTCCGAGAAGAGGAGGACATGAAGAAACCTTGAGTTATTCACTGTGTTTGCACTAGGGCCCAGGATGAAAACATGGAGAGGAAATGGGTTTACCTTCCGCTCTGGGTTTCTACACCTTCGCTCTGTTTGCCTAGGAAATCCCCCAGTAAAAACTCCAGCAGTTTTCTTAACGGAAACAGGTTGATCACACTCTGCGATTTTAGTGGGGCGCTGGCATCTTTTCCTGCTTTGCAGGCATTGATTCATCATTTACTTAGCTTTAGCTCATTAATAAAATGGACTGAGTCACTGTCAGAAGTTATAAAGGGCCCACCACAGCTGCCCATCTAACATCCAGTTCTTTCATCCTGACCATCATAAAGTAAATGCAAGTTTTCTCAATTTGATGAGAGTCTATTTTTATTTTTAAGTACTAACTGAATGACACTTAATTTCGGGGATTTGAACAGTGCCACAGCCCATCCCCTGATGTTGATCGGTACTTCTTATGGGAAGTCCTGTTTTACTATGTCATGTTATATGAGCCACCCGTACTTTATGTCTATATAGTGGCTTCCATTGAGAGGAACTCAGTGTCTCTGGAAATGTTAAGTCATTGGACTTTATAGTGTGACTGTTATACCAACAAATACAAAAATACTGACAGTGGCCATTTTGAACTGGAGAAATCTTAGTAACCCCAGTGATAAGTCACCTAAGCTTGTGTCACTCATTTTTGCAAGAGAACAGAAGCTCCCCCTCTCAACCTTCTGAAGGCCACACGCATGGCGCAATCTATAGTGTCAGTGACAGGGATGTGCGCTCTCCACAATGGAGGAGCTCATAAAAGCTTTCCTGAGCCCCATTTCTGAGACTTCTGAGACACAGAAGTTAAAGGAAAAGAGAGGAATGAATGTGTCTCTTTATACAATGTATAGTCTGGCACAAGAATTAAGACCAGAAAAATGTTAGGAATCATCCTTTTAGAAAAAGTAGTCAAATCACCTTTACCAAATACAGACTGCCAGTTTCTGGAGTCCCTCCTGAGTATCAGAAACCTAGGGCTTGTATGTCCCTTACTATCCAAAGCTAATGCTCATAGGGACCATTTTCTAACTCACCACAGGAAACTTGGTACCATCTGCCTGGATGCTGAAGGTCAAAGAGTCACCATTTCTCCTCACTGTTTTCTCAGTTACTAAAGCTCTCCATTCCCGGCAAGCTGGCCTATTCCCTCTTCTCACTTACCTGGCTTGTGGTGCCTTAACTCAGCCTTTCTGACTGTTCTGTGCAGCCTGCAGTGCTCAGCTTGCTTCTCAACTGGGAAGCCTCCCCCTCTCTTGGGTCAGAGGCACATACCCCTGGGAACTTCTTGGTTCTTAAGATCTGTTTCATAGATCTGCCAGCTCATAAGCTTCAGAGGACTTTGCTCTGAGTTCTATGCCATGCACTAAGGAAGCTTTAACAAAGGATAAAGAGCATTGAGGGGGAATGTGTAGGGAACAAGAAGTCACTGCCTACCCATGGCCCCCATGTAGGGATCCCATAGTATTCTCTTTGATTTTGGTTTGGTTTTTTGTTGTTTTGTTTTTTTGTCAGAAGGACAGTGGTCTTGATTTTAAATACTTCTTCCATCTTATACCTCTTGCATACTTTGATGCAATTCCTAGGAGCCTATCCACCACCAATGTTAGGCACACACACATTGCTAAGAGGTGTGGTGCTTTCTTATGGCCCGCATATGTAGCTTCAGAATACCTCTCAACTAGGCCTGTTGCTTTCCTACTCCTGTTCCTGAACAAACACGTATCTTGGTGTCTTCGTCTACACAGCTTCTTCATAGCCCCTGTCTTCTGAATGTCCCAGTGTGTGTTTAGTACTCATAAAAATCTAACAAGATGTTAAGGCTTAACAGGATCTGTCCTAGCCCTAGGGGCTCTTTGGTTCCATTGAGTCTTTCACTAGACTGGTAATTATGAAGACTAAAGAAAGAAAGGGTGGTACAGTGGCTTTGGAGGCACCGAGCAAGAGCATCTACTCTCAAAATGGAGGTTGAAGGAATAGAGGAAGCTGTATCTCCTCTGAAAGTCAATGGTCTGTAGGTGCAAATGTCAACAGGGACAGTAACAAGCATGGCGATGGCAGAGCATGTAACTGAGAGTTACCTGGTATTAGTCACACTAAGGAGTTTGAGCTTGTGAACAAGTTTATTATTTGGCCAATAGAAAACCATAGTGACTGTAGCATTCATTCTAAATGTGTCTGATCTTCACCTACAGAGAATGCTGAATTCCTTCCAGAAGGAATGACAAGGGACAGGAAAGTGTTTCATTTGGTCCTCAGTCATACAAAAGCTGTCCTTTGAAACTCTTAGACTCAAGACCGTGGAGTTGATGTTATTTTACTTTCTCGTACAATTGAAAGGATCATTTTGTTCTTTGCCATTCCAAGAGTGTACACTACATAGTTATGGGCCTTTCAGGTCTTTGAAGAATCCCCAAGTGTCAAAAAATTGAAAATTATCTCTCTGTTAGAGAGAGTAACAAAGGTCTGGGACGCAGAAGCACTTGTCGACCTTGCTTGTCTATTATATTAGAGGAGGATTGACTCCGGCTACGACTCTGTGCATCCTCACATAGATACAATTTACTCAGTGCTCATCACTGGGTGACCCCTGATGTGTATAGCAGATATTTTGTCGTGTTCACAGAGACATTCCTAACCCAGAGGGCAGCAAATAAACACAGACGATAACTAACGTCCATCAATCTTGATTCTCATGTGTGACACAAAGTGAGTATGTGCCATAGCAGCACGCTCTACAGTTGGATGATGAAGATGCCAGTATCAGAGAGTTATAGTAGAAGTCAAGGTGTTATTTTCACTTAGCATCTCCTGAGGATGTCTAATGCTTTCTAGAAAGATGACATCCATGGACATTTGAGATTAAGAGAGGAAGAGTCTAAAAATCTCCCTCCTTTCCCAATATGTTCATATGGGTGCATATGTACGCGCGTGCACACACACACACTTTGAGAATTCCTAAATATCATAAAATATGAATGGATGTAAAATATAATGGCTTTGTAATCTTCCCTGGCCTATCTCTGATTAAGATTTCCATCAAACTCTTTGGGCTTTAATATATTTCTCTATAATATAATCAAGAGTTAACTCTATCTCTAACTTACCACGAAAGACCTGAAAAGCCTAGGACTCACCTCTGATCTTTTCCCTTGCTCTTTCACGTGTAAGTAACTCATCAATCTGTCAGTGGACTTCAGGCTTAATCAGTACCATTCTTCCGGTCCATTCTGGGCCCCCACCTGACCTGCCGTCTCAAGTACAGCAGCACTGTCCTCTCTGTGAGTGATTTTGCCTGTCCACAGCAGTCCTCTAACCCCATCCCATCAGCCTTTGCTCTGTGCCTCAAGACCTGTCCTTTAAAATGTCAATAAATCATTTGTTCCTCTCTCTCTCCGAATCATACCAAGATGTGATGATGATCCTCTGTGGTCAGGCTCCAGCCAAGTGTCCTTCCATTGCTACCCTTGTTTAATAGGCCTTCCCAGCTTCCATGCAGTTCTTAGAAAGGACTGACTTACCTTACCTCCAGGCCTTTGCATCTGCTGATCCTGAGATATTAGATCATCATGATGTTGCTTGGCATGAATGTTTTTTCTTCCAGGGTCTGCTCAAACTGTGTGCCATTTTAGAGGCATGTCTTTGGTGGGCCTTTGTTCATTTATTTGAGAGGGTTTGTTGGTTGGTTGGTTGGTTGGTTTTGTGATGGATTCTCATATAGCCCTGGCTGGTCTAGAACTTTCTAGGTAAATCAGGCCTCAGACTCAAAACGATTTGCCTGCCTCTGTCTCCTGTGTGCTGGGATTACAGGTATGAGACTCGATGTTGGCCTGAGAAAAGCTTTTCCCATCCAGCTTCACTGTGTTGCTTGACTGTGCTCTCTTTCCTTTTGCCAGAGCATTGCCTGACTTTATTATGGATTTATAGCCACTTCGTTATACTAGGCCTCTCTGAGGACAGAAACTATAAAGGTGCCAATGGCCATTCCCATCCTAAGCCCTCCATGCTTCTGAGGAGATCTGTGGAATTGCCTGAGGAGAGTGACGATGAGGGGTAGGAACTCCACAGCCATGATGACTTTACTCTTACTAGACAGCACGTGGTTACTGTCTGTCCTTCTGCCACCTTCTCCTTTGAGTCACTTTGGTCCCTACTTGAGACCTTGCTGTGAGATTTCGCATGTACTTAGCAAGCAAACATCTGCCTTCTGGTCCCAGTACTTCCTCACATCAGGTTATTGTCCATGCTAATTAACAGTGTGTT
>JADRCD010159266.1:0-13259 GCA_019843815.1 Montemys delectorum | reverse complement strand
TTGCTCTTGCTCTTCTTCTTCTTCTTCTTCTTCTTCTTCTTCTTCTTCTTCTTCTTCTTCTTCTTCTTCTTCTTCTTCTTCTTCTTCTTCTTCATAAAATCACACTAATAAGTCCTCCTCAGGTACTGAGTACCAAGTGCATGCAGGCCACTTGATTCAGTGCTTTGGAATTTGGGGGAATTTTTATTATTTAAAAATACCCACAAATTAAACAGAGGTAGGACATTAATATTGGAAGTAGACATCTATTTTCATTCTTGCCAATCAGTCATAAGGAGCTAGAGTGCCAGCTCCATGGGTAAAGTGCTTGCACAGAGTCATGGAGACCACAGTTGGGGTGGCATCGTGGCTCGCTCTAGTTGTAGGGCTCAGAAGGCAGAGACAATGATGTCTGGCCAAGCCGACTAGCCAGGGTAGACACCAGTCGTCCGCTTTCCAATCCATTGAGCCACCCAGCCTTAGTGAGTAAGGTGGAACATGGGGAAGACTCTTGCTGTCTGCCATGGGGCTCCACATGCATTCAAGTGTGTTCATACATGGAGATACACACACACAAATAGACGCTTGGACATTCATAGACATCCAACACAAATTGCCATTAAAGAATAAAATAATTATGGTGCCTTGAATTTTATTTTTAATTTGTCTGTATTCCTTCTTGAATAGACAGTATGAAGAAATACACAGGATGTTACAGCAGAGAGCATCCACAGAAACAATATCTGACATTAGAAAAGAGCCATTTTATTTAATTTCTTTTTTTTATTTCATTTTATGTGTATGAGTACACTGTAGCTGTACAAATGGCCGTGAGTTATCATGTGTGTGGCTGCTGGGAATTGAACTCAGGACCTCTGCCGGCCCTGCTCGCTCCGGTGTAATTTACTGTAGCTGTCTTCAGACGCACCAGAAGAGGGCGTCCGATCTCATTGCGGGTGGTTGTGAGCCACCATGTGGTTGCTGGGATTCGAACTCAGGACCTTTGGAAGAGCAGTCTGTGCTCTTATCTGCTGAGCCATCTCGCCAGCCCCCTAATTTCTTAAACTTATTCATTCTCATCATTAGTGTGTGTGGGTGCAGGCAGGTGTGAGTGCATGTAGAGACCAGGGCATGACATTCTGGAAAGGTCATCAGCCTTGCCCAGCAATGGGCTTCTCATTGCTGGGTTAAGAACCATTTTAATGCCAAAAATGGAAGGGAATGATCCTAGAGAAAAAGAAAGTTACAAAAGGAGCAGGCATGAGGAGGTGTGCTTGTGAGTGCTTGTGTATCATCATTCCTTCATTCACTTGACCTCATTTTTCAATTCCGATGAATGGCATGTTGTTTTGGGTCCAGGAGACAAGGCTATGCGTCTCATAGCCCACTCTCTGAGAGCTTGCCCTCTCTCTCGGGAGCCAGAAGGAGAAATTGGTGTGCGTTACAGAGGGGCAGGTGAGCAGCAAGGGAGACTCCATCAGGAGTTGGCCAGAGACCTGATTCCAGGCTCCCCCCACATACACTCTATGTAACTCTGCAGAGATGAGGGTGAGTTGGAAACAGAGCACTTGCCAGGCCCACAACAGATCAGGGACAAGGTGGGTGGGGCACTGAGCTGAAGTGTGCTCCTGAAGAGTCTGTCCCGAGTGACTGTGTGTGGATGGGAAGGATCGAGCAGCAAGAGACTGTCAGGATAGAAGCTTACGTATTTTTTTTTTTTTTTGTACATGCTATGAAGTGGAAACTTCTAGTTTCTTTGGAAAGTTATGTCAAGTGGTTTGCTGGGGCACACAGGTGAAAAGATGTTTTCCTGAAGCAGACACAGATGGAAGGATGTTTTCCTGGAGCAGGCACGGGAGAGAATGTTTTCCTGAAGTAGACACAGGTGAAAGGATGTTTGGATATAGCAAACAGGTGAAAGAACACTAGATGAAGGGGTATAAATATGACCCCACGGAAAGTGGGAGTTGAGCGCTGAGCATTGGTTTGGTCTGCTCCACCTTGCTATTCTTCGCTAACAATACACTTGTATTAGTTTGCCTTGCATAGTATTGTTGAGCTCAACTTGTGGTAACAACACCATTGAGAGAAACTAACCAAAGAACTTCCCCTGAGGTTCCTGTGGCGGCTTGCCACTTCTGAGGCCTCACCTCAGGCCTAAGGGTTCCTTCAGGATTGAACTGCAACTACTGGCTTGTGCCTGGTGTCTGCCTGCGTAGAGGACTGGTCTGCAGCTGCTGAGTCGTATTTGGTGTTTGTTGCTCTGGGACTGAATTGCCGCCAAAGAAGATGGAGCTCACCTCCAAAGAACTATTGCTGAACAGGTCCACTTCCCCCATATTTTCATAACTTTTCTCTTCTATCTCCTCTGCTGGGTGGTGGGCTAGAGGAGAGGCTGAACTCTTATTAAAAGTAGGTTGCAAAAAATTTATGTCTACAATGCTATTTAGATAAGGTCATGCTGTGAAGACCAGGCTAGCCTTGAATGCACTATTGTTCTGCATGAGCCGACTGAATGGGAGGAATTTAGAGCCTTCTAGATGGATGGAAACCTTCCTTATTGATAGGCTTACATTGTTTTCAATGTTTTGCTGTTGCAGATGGTGGGTGACATCACAGTAAGAAGGCTGGTGAAAAGTGGGACTGGAAATCATGTGGAGGGGGATTGTGGGAGAGTCAGAATTACTGGCATAGGTAGGGGCAAGGGAAGACTGACGGTGCAGCTGTGGGATGAGCCTGAAACTGTGTACATTGTCACAGAACCCCCTGAGCAATGGGAACAGTACAAGTTGTCTTGCAGACTAAGTTTAAACAGTCAACAAAAGCTGAGCAGTGGTGGCGCATGCCTTTAATCCCAGCACTTGGGAGGCAGAGGCAGGCGGATTTCTGAGTTTGAGGTCAGCCTGGTCTACAGAGTGAGTTCCAGGACAGCCAGGGCTACACAGAGAAACCCTGTCTCAAAAATCCAACAAACAAACAAACAAACAAACAAAAACCCACCCAACCAACCAAACAAAAGTCAACAAAAGCCAGCCTGCTGTGAGGAGCTTAAGGTGGGATACCTGCTTATTAAGTCACAAGTTCTGACTCTGACAAAAGTTATTGGTTTTTAATGGTTCCACTCTCAATATTAAAAAATATTACATATTATCAAACTGTATATTAGTATGCTATTTGCCTGGCAAATGTTCAGTATTTGTTGAATGTTGTTTATTTCATTATTGAGTATTTTATTTATTTACATTTCTAAAGTTCTCCTCTTTCCCAGTTTCCCCTTCGGAAACCCCCTATTGAATGTTGTTTCTTTTAATTGAATCAAACACATACTGAGGAAATAGTTGCTGTTTATTTAATTTAGTATGTATGTGAGGTTTCTTTTTTTTTTAAAGATTTATTTACTTCATGTATGTGAGTACACTGTCGCTGTCTTCAGACACACCAGAAGAGGGCGTCAGATCTCATTACAGTTGGTTGTGAGCCACCATGCGGTTGCTGGGAATTTAATTCAGGACCTTTAGAAGAACAGTCTGTGCTCTTAATCGCTGAGCCATTTCTCTAGTCGTGTGTGTGTGTGTGTGTGTGTGTGTGTGCGCGTGCCTGTGTGCATGTGTGTGTGTGTCTGTGTTTGAGATAGGGTTTCCTGGAAGTAACTTAGTACATCAGGTTGATTTAGAACTTGGAGACCTTCCTGCCTATGTCTTCCTCCCAAGTGCTGGGATTAAAGGTGTGTGCCACCACCGCTCGGCGGCATTGCTATTTATTTTTAGGTACATTTTATAGCAAAAATAAGGAAAAGCCTATTTTAAAATTTGTTAAATTACAGTCTTGTGAGGGGGTGGAGGGGTGTGGTGTGGTGTGGGTTATGATGTGTGTGTGTGTGTTGCGGGGGGGGGGGGGGGGGGGGGGGGGGTGGGTTACCAAAGTCAATTCTCTTTTACCATGTGGGTCCTGGAGGTCAACCTCAGGCTTAGAGGGCTGGGTGACCTTTACTCACAGAACCCTCTAGTGGGCCCAAGACTGTGTCTTGGATAATGAACCAGGAGATAGACAGGAGAGAAAAGAAGATGACTAACAAGGCCAGAAAGAGCTGGTGAAAACGGACGATAGCAGAAACTGGGACAGGCCTCAGATTCAGTCAAACAAAAAATACAACAGGCAGAAATTTCCTTCACAGAATGCACTGAACTTGAAAAGGTAGGAGAGAGAAACAAACCTTAAAATGGGTTTCCTCCAAACAAATGTAATTCTGGAATGAGCATCCTTATGGCTTCTAAAGCCCCCAGTGCACTTAGGTGACATTGCTCCTGGATAGTAGTGTTTACTACAATATCACATAGTCCCCAAATTAAACTGTATGCTTGGCCAAATTTTAGAAATCATGGTAGAATTTTGAGGCTCTTAAGTCATGGTAGTAGAACAGAAATGTGGAAATCTGTGACATGATAAACCTTTTATAGAACTGGTCATGGTGGTGACCAGTTTGAAACCCTCTCAAAAGATTTTTTTATTTTCAAGAACAGATCCTTGTATATGCATACAGATTTACCCTAAAATGGCAGCATATGAATATACCGAGGCAAGGGACAGACTTTAGGATAGTGAGATTTTTGAAGTAAAACAACTTGTTAGATACAATTTTCTTTTCTTTCTTTCTTTTTTTTTTTTTTTTCGAGACAGGGTTTCTCTGTGTAGCCCCGGCTGTCCTGGAACTCACTCTGTAGACCAGGCTGGCCTCGAACTCAGAAATCCGCTTGTCTCTACCTCCCAAGAGCTGGGATTAAAGGCGTGCGCCGCCAGCGCCTGGCTCAGATACAATTTTTGAATGAAAATTCCCACTGGTGGTAATGAAGGTCAGGAGACAGATCAGTCAAAAGAGCTTGTGGGGAACCAAGAGTGAACTGGCACATCTCTGAACTAAGTGATGGAGTGTTAAAGTCTTTAAATGATGTTTGTGCTTCAGGAACAAGCACTCTCGTTTCCATGGATATATTTTAAGGAAATTATTATTGATGCACTTCAAGTTTAGCAATAAGTGTGATTAAAGTAGACACAAGTTATTTTGCTTCAAGTATCTGTAATAGAAAGAAGTGATGACACGCTCACGTAATCAAATACCAAAGAGCAAACATGATAGTATAGCACGAGCCACTGGGATTTCTGAGAGCTGCATTTGTAACAGCACATTTCATCTTCCCCAGAACTGTGAGGCAGGCACTGATTGCTTTTGTGTCCATGGTGGAGGAATATGAAGAGGGCGTTCAGTGCCTTGCTAATGACTGGAAGACCCAGCATTGTGACTGAGCACTCACTCCTGGCTCAACCTCCTACCCACCCATCACAACTGAAATGATTATGTCAAGGTTCTCTCGAGGAACAAAACAGATCAAATTTATTAGAGCGGTTACAGGCTGTGGCCTGATGGTGGGTAGCCCCAAACAGAAAGTCCACGAGACTCGATGTCTCAGAAGTCTCACTTTGGTGCTGGAGTCCTAGAGAGCTGCTAGTCTTCAGTCTGTGTTGGAATCCCAAAGAGGTAGGTTCTAATACCGGGAAGGAACGAACACTCCAGCCACAAGACAGATGAACTTGCTAGTGAGAGTGATGGCAAGCAGGTCAAATCAAAAGCTTCTTTCTTCCATGTTCTTTTATGTGGCCCAGATTTGAGCTAGATTTTCCCACCTCAAATGATCCAATAATAAAAATAAACCCTTCACAGATGTATGGAGGGTTTTGGTCGATTCTAGATGTAGCCAAGTCGATAACCAAGATTGGCCATCAAATCACAGTAACAACTGAAGGTCTTACAAAGCAGGAAGTATGTCAAAGGGGTGGCAGCCAGGGTTAAAGCCATTTTGATAAATGCGTGTATGTGTGCAGAATGTTAGTAAGAACCAAGAAAGAGGGCTTGTCCTCTTTATCTGTCAGCTCTGCATCCTTATAGTCAGCCAAACAACTGTAGATCAAAATATTTTTCAAAACATGCCTCTACACTGGTCATATAGATTGTCTTTTCTTCATCCTGAAAACAGTTCAGCACAACTATTTACAGAGCATTGGCACTGTGTCCAGAATTACAGGTCCCTTAGAGACAACCTACTGTGCACGAGAGGATGAGTGAGGCTGTGAGCAAGTGTTGTACCATTTTTCATGGGGAACTTGAGCATCACTAGACTATTTTGGCAGCCTTGGGGTCTTGGGACTGATTGCTGAGATGTCAGGAACACTGTGCAGCAAGACACTAAATTGTTTTCTCTGAGTCACAGGATTCTAGGACTTTTGGTAAAGCCCGAATGGCCTTAAGTTCTTTTGGTTCTGTGTAGTGACCATTTTGGTTTCTTTAAAAAAAACACAGAAATAATGTAAGAACGTTTTGTTTTAATCCTGTGTGTGGGAGATGGGGCTGCTTCAGACTGCCCACAGTAGCTGACTAAGACTTGCTCATGCTCTGGTGGGGTCGTGATTTTTTTTCAGCTGCATATGGTTTCTGCAAATGTGTGACATTTGGAATTCTGGGGACTTTTTAGAGGGTATGAAAATGTTAGGGCCCTTAGCAGTGGGGTGGGTCATTGGCTGTTGGTAGATGATCATTGTTGGTTGAGATTAAGTAGTCTTGGGCAAACTCAAGAAGGGCTGATGAGATGGCTCAGGAGTTAAGAATACCAGCTGCTCTTCCAAGAGGCCCTGAGTTCAATTCCTAGCAGCCATATGGTAGCTTATGACCATCTATAAAGAGATCTGATGCACTCTTCTGGCATGTAGGTATAAAGCAGACAGACCATGTTTACATTTAAGAAATACATAACAAAATAATTTTTTTTTTTTTTTAATTTTTTTGGTTTTTCAAGACAGGGTTTCTCTGTGTAGCCCTGGAACTCATTCTGTAGACCAGGCTGGCCTCGAACTCAGAAATCCGCTTTTCTCTACCTCCCAAGTGCTGGGATTAAAGGCATATGCCACCACTGCCCAGCACAAAATAAATTTTTAAAAATGGTTACGAAAATAAACAAGAAGAAATGAGATATCCTTGAAAACCAAACTTGCCCCAAGGAGCTTTACACCCCTAATCAGCAGGGTGTAGTCTAATGGTAATGACACTCCTTTCCTGTATTTATTCTGGGACCTCTTTTCTTTCCCTTCCATTCTTTTTCTTTTATGTAGTTTTAGGGGGTTGAAAGGTGGAGAACAGTGGAAGAAAAGAATCCAGAAAGTAGCAAAAGACAGGCTATAAGTGGCGCCCAGACCTGGGGCAGACAGAATGGGAAATTTGATTTCAAATGCTATAGAGAAACAGATGGGCTGGGGTTTTGTTTTGTTTTTTGTTGTTTTTCTTCTAAGACATCAGATCAGCAAAAATTTATTGGGACTGCTAACTCTGCGACATCCCTTGCTCCTCTCCCACAGGGGACTCTCTGTTTTGTTTTGTTTTGTTTTCTTTTTCTTCTTTCTATATTGTCTCAGAAAAGGTTGGGAGAACAGCTGGGCAACTGGAAAACTTTCAGGTGGAAATGGAGAGGCCTGAGAAATGAAATGTGGCTGAGCAGGGGAAAACAAAAGGCTTTACTCTGCTCTCGCTTCCCTCATAGGGTTGCAGAGTTGGATGTGCAACTGGAAAAATTGTGGGTGGAGGTGGAAGCTCCGGGGAGGCGAGGAACAAAAAGGCTCAGTCCCAGGAGTTTTCTGCAAGAGGAAAGAGGGAGAGAAAGCGCCAGAGGGCAGTCGGGTCAGGGAAAGGCTGAAGGAGCAGGGCACAATCTGATGAAACAGCTCGTTTAGAGCGAAAAGATTAATCTCGAACCAATCACCCCTGAGTGGGAGGCGGGGCAGCCAGGGGTTAGGAAATCACCATCAGCTTTCCCAGTTGATGTACAGAATATGTCTGCTAATGATGGGGAATGAAGTATGATGAGGTAGGGTGACATCCTATAGAAATGATAGATCTAAGGCATTTTAACGAGGCTGTGGTTTCAGATGGAATACACTTGGGAATTCTAAATAACTGGGCTACTCAAAATAAAATTATTT
Organism: Montemys delectorum; assembly: GCA_019843815.1. Lineage (NCBI taxonomy): Eukaryota > Metazoa > Chordata > Mammalia > Rodentia > Muridae > Montemys > Montemys delectorum. Next base: position 5,258 of record JADRCD010159266.1, on the reverse strand, counting down.
CCCAGGACTGGAAGAAATTAGTGAGAGGTGAACTGGAAGCTGGTCTGCAGTTACAATGGTTAACGTGGTGAGGGAAGGAGCTGCCAATATTGAACAGCGAAACTGAGGAGAGTGAATCAAGTAAAAGATCAGTTGCTGGGTGAAGGGTGGTTCTCAAACATACAAGGACAGATTCAATTTGATGACGCTACTATAGAACGATGTCACTTAGCAGTTTAAGAGCTTGGGATAAAGTTGAGTTCTGGGGCGGGGGGGGGGGGGAAGTGTACCTTCGTTACTGAGATTGTACAAGTTTCTAGAGAAGCCTTCACTGTTGTTTTACAAAGATTAGTCTCAGCTGTGAACAGAGCCATATCAGGCCCTGACACAATCAGATGTTGAAACAGACCTTGGCATTTGAAAATGCAAATACCAAATGTAAAGATGTTATTAGACCATCAAAGGTGCGGGCAGTGTCCGTGGACAGATGGATAAAGGAGGACCACTGATATTGGTTCTAATGTGTATCATACTAATATCCTAGGTCAAAATATTGCTAGAGGTCTCTGATATCAAAATACCTAGTGCTTCAGTTATGGGATATGTGCTCATTTGCAAAAAGACTGTAACCAATTTGCTGAAGGTCTCAGATCTCAAAATGCCCAGTGCTTTAATTGTGGAAAATATGATCATTTGCAAAAAAAAAAAAAAAATGTGAACAAGGCATCTCTAAGGGCAATGTTTTTATAAATATAAACCAGAAAGACGGCCTAGGCTTCCAGGGGGTTTGCAGGCAATGTATCAAGGGTTGCCATTGGACCAACGAGTTAGGTCTAAGGAAATTTCTTATGTTTTTAATTTTCCACTACACCCAGCACAATTAATAGTTTAAAACAGAAGTGGGATGTAGTGACGATTTTAGAATGTTTGTTTCTTTAAAAAAAAAAACCCACAGAAATATCATAAAAATATGTGTTTGTTTTAATCCAAGTGTGGGAGATGGGGCTGCTTCAGACTGCCCACAGTAGCTGACTGTGACTTGCCTCGTGCTCTGGTGGGGGTGTGATTTTTCTAGCTGCAAATAGTTTCTGCAAACGTGTGACATTTGGAATTCTGGGGACTTTTCAGAGTGTATATAAATGCTAGAGCCCAAGAGGTGGGATGGGTTGTTGGTTAGTGGTTGGTAATGCTCTGTTAAGTAGTCCTGTCCACAGAAACAACAACAAGAAGAAATCAGATACCCTGATGGTGAAGATCAAACTCGCCCCAAGGAACTCAATGTTCCTAATCAGTAGGACATAGTCTAATAATAATGTGGACTCCTTTCCCGCCATGGACATTATTCAGGGATATCTTTCCTTTCCCCTCTATCCTTTTTTCTCTCATCTACTATTAGGGGTTGAAAGGCTAGAAAAAGGGTGGAGAAGAGAGGAAGAAAGAAGAGCCCACAAAATAGCCAGAGACAGTACAGTACAGGCCAAGGATTTCCTGCCTAAGGCACCTGAAGCTAGCTTAGGAGGATGATACCCCTTGTAACACCCAGAGACTCCAGCAACAGAGGGCCTGGGTTATTGGCTGAGCCTTGATCAAGTGGAAATGTGTAAAATTAGGAAGGGCACTACTCTGTGGCTGATTCAGTCAACAAATTGTCAGTAAGGAGAAGTGCTCTTTCAGGGTCTCTCTCCAACTCCCGCTCATGCCATGTGTTGTCTTCCCCCGGTCCTGCCTTCACCACAAGGCCTGACTGGGCTCTGAACGAGTGCAGCACTTGATTCCCCTCTAGATACTGCCACCTGGAGCCACACTTGCTGCGGGCTGAGGCTTGGCCGGGCCCAGACAAAACTCCATGTGCGCAACGCTCCGCATTGGTTCCTGAGGGTGACTCCTACCTGGAGACAAGACTTTTATGGCAATTAAACTAAAACCATTAAGACGGGCCCTAACCCATGGTGAGTGGTGCCCCAAAGAAGGGAAGAACTGGATGTAGAGACACACGTAAGGTGTGAAGAGACAAGAGGTAGGATGGCAGATGCGAACCAGGGAGAGGGAAGCTGTAGCTAAGGGACATAGCATAATGCTCTCTGCCTTTAAGCTCTAAAATGCATTCTACCTGACTACTCCACTCCTCCTGCATTGGTTGGTCCTGGGATACAAGCCCACGAGCCTCCATCATTACACATTTCCTTAGGAAAGATCAAAGGAATAAGCAGGTTCCTGGCTCCAGCCTTTGGCAGAGCCATCCGTGGTTATGGTCTTTAAGGAACACATAAGCAATATTAATTAACAAGACAATGTGAAGATGGTGTGCTTCCACACACAGCACCCTCTGCTTGAGAGAAAGATGGGAAGGGAAGGATTATACCTCCTGGTCAACGGCCCTCAGTTTGTATCCAACTGCAAGGAGGCAGTGCAGGCTAGCTTTGTGGTTACTCACTGTGCTCCACCATGTGACTCCTCTGCAGCAGCGTCCTCTCAGGGGGACTGTAATGTGGCTATTTTAATTCAAAGTTAATTGCCAAATGTGAGACTGCCTTGGCCTTTTCTGAAGCAGTCAGTCACCTTGTCTCCAGCTCAGAATTTCCACCTTTCTCACCGATGCCCGTGCCTACTTATGCCAGATTCAAATCCCCCAATGATGTCAGGATCTCAAAAAAAAAAAAAAAAAAACCTGGGATCCTCGGCCCATAGCCACTTACCATTCATTCTTACTCCTTTCAGTCCTTATAGGATTTTGAAACAATTTCTCCATTGTCAATGTTAGTTTTCCTGCACTCACGTGCACTTCACACGGTGCCTTACAGTCATTAAGAAAACAAACACCAACACATGTTGGTGAGGAGGCAAACAGCACTGCTGACGGCGCGGAAACTAGCCTGGCGACTGCCTGGCGACTGCAGGAGTCAGTATTTTTATTTTTGAATGTTCCTTTAAAAACGAACAAGAGCTATGCCACTCCTGACTATTTTATCCTCAAGACTCCACGTTTAACACATCACAGAGACACTTGCCCTTCAGCACAGACTGCAGTATCATTGACAGTAGCTACGTTACTGAACCAACCTAGGTATGCAATGACAGAAGAATGAACAGAGAAAACACGGTTTATATACACCATGCAAATGGTTTTTTTTAGCCATAAAGAATGAAGCTTGTAGGGAAACAGAGAGACTTGAGATAATCACGAACATGGATTCAGTCTGTCTCAGAAAAACGTCAGGCGTGCACCACCATATACAGCCTAACTAAGATTTTTAAAAGCACTTGAAGGGCTTAAAGACCTCACACCAAGTCCTTGCGGGATCTGACAAAATGAGCACTTAATGGAGTCCTCTTTGGGGCTCGGGGTCAGGAGGGGCATGGTTCATCAGGATGTCAGAACAGTACATCATGACGAGTCTGTACTAGCTGCACCAGTGGGGAGAAGCTGTTCTTGGGCTGTGATGCTAAACTTCAAGTCCATGGCCAAGCTGCCGTTAACTGCAGACGTTCCTGCTTAGTGTTCTCATTAGCATTGTGTTAAAGGCACGCATATACAGATATGCACGTATATGTATGTATGAGAACTTGTATTACTTGTTACTATTTTTTTCTTTGTTGCAGTATTGGTGCTTAATCGTAGGGCCTTGTTCATGATAGAGAAGTAATCTACCACTAGCTACATTGCATAACTCTTAAAGCAAGATGTCAGTCAGCTGTCCCACTGGCCTTCACTTGCTGGCCTTCTCTTTCAGTCTACCAAGTGCCTGAGATTATAGGCTTGGGGCGGTGACCAGCTAAGTTAACAGTATTTAGAAATGCATTTATTAAGGAATCATGTGAGTGTTGTTTTGGGGTATTCATTCAATCTGTATATACTGGGCAAGTACTGTACCACTGAGCTACACCTCAAGCCCCATGTTTAGCTGTCTTTGGTTATCGTTTAGAGACCTGCTCTTGACCGGTAGTCCCAACTGGCCTTAATCTTACTGTCTACTTCTGCCTCCTAAGTGCTGATCATGGGCATACATCGCCCTGTCTGGCTCAAGTTTAATTTTGAATTCTGCAACTATATTTGAAGATGCGAACTGCGGAGTAGTTGACTAATTTAATTAGAGATCTAGAAAACATTTCCTGTGCTGGCCTTTCTTATACCCGACAGAGGTTTACTCATTCATTTTATGTGTATGGGTAGACATCACGCTTGCATGCACGTTTGTGCATCACGAGAAGGCAGTTGTCATGGAGGCCAGAGGAAGAGGGTGTCAGCTCCCCGGTCCTGGAGTTGTGAGCCACCATGTGGGTAGTAGCCAAGAGTAGTAGCCAGAGCTTCTAATGCAGTGACCCTTTAATACATGTTGTGGTGACCCCCAACCACAAATTATTTTCATTTCTCCTTCATGACTGCAATCTTGCTACTATTATGAATCATAATATAAATGTTTTTTTTTTTTTTCTGATGGTTTTAGACAACTCCTGTGAAAGGCTTGACTCCCAACGGGTGACAACCCACAGGTTGAGAGAACCACTGCCCTGAACCATCTCTCCAGCCCCTGTGAACTTATTTTTTTTAAGAGGTTTAATAAGGGTTAGAGATGTAGCTGAATAGAAGAGCACTTGTTTAGCATGCTCAGGGCTCTGGGTTCAATTCCCAGCACAGAAGAAATAAGTAGTTTAATAAAAACCACTGGCTACATCTTTGGTATCCCCAAGAGCAGTGCTTGACTGGCCCCTTGAACCCCCTAGTTCTGTGTGTTGTACTGGGGTTTTACAGTAGATGCTAAGAGCTCTCAAGAGGCAAAGAGCCTTTTGTGAACTAGTTTTTCCTTCTTCCACACACACAGGAGCAGGCTGAGATGTGAACCTGTGGGTGTACATGACTTCCACGATGGCCTGCGTGGTTTCTATTGGCTCCTTGTTCATGCTCTTGTTAGCATGTCATGTGATTCCTCATCTTATCCTGCCTGTTTTTGGTGGCCCTCCTAGTCAATGGAGGCTTAGTTCTGTTTCGCAAGGGACACTGACCCACCTGTGTGTCTTGGTTTTCTGTGCTTTTCTCCTAGTTATTGTGAGGGACCAGGGCTACATCTATTGCATAGCAGGGGCTCCAGCTCCTTTGAGGTAAGAAGGTATTTGTGTGGTAGCACACACCTTAAATCCCAAGACTGGGGAGGCAGAAGCAGGTGGGTTTCTGTGAGTTCAAGGTCAGCCAGCCTACACATGAAGTTCCAGATCCTGTCTCAAACAAACACTAAATATGAAATTTGCTCATCAGTAGACTTTGAGATGAAAGGATTTATCTT
>JADRCD010159258.1:0-19824 GCA_019843815.1 Montemys delectorum | reverse complement strand
GTCTGTATATATATATATATATATATATATATATATATATATATATATATCACAGTCAGTAAAATGCCTGCTATGTATGAATGAAGAGTTAGGTTCTGATTCTTACTACACATGTGTAAGTCTGACATGACCTAGTATTGGGTGGAGAGAGACAAGCATCTTCCTAGAGTTTGCTGGCCAATCAGGCCAGTTGGTGATCTGAATTCAGTGAGAAATTTTCACAAAAGATAAGTTGCAGAGGAATAGAAACAAATGATGGACATCAGCCTCTGGTCTTCACACCCACATAGACACATAAAATTTTGAGTGCCTGCGTGTATACATACAAGTCCACATGTCACCCTCCTCTCCCTGTTTCACACACAGAGATTCTGAACTGGCTCTGGAGATGTAGCTGAAGGAGAGAGAAAATACTTGCTTAGCATGTGCAAGACCTTAGGCTCTATCCCAGGAACCAACACCCACCCCCAAAATCAATGTACCTATTTGTAACAGAAGCTTCCACAGGATGTTAGTATATTTTTCAGGTTTTGCTAGTGCCCAAATAGAATCTAAGGATTTAAAAAATTGGTAGTTAGAAATGTCATGCACTTGTTTTTTTTGTTTTTGTAAATTGTTAATATTTCTTCTGTGATATATACATTTGATTGACTGTATATGTGAAGGAAAGTGGACCTATGGCAAGGAAAATGTGTTACATTTTTAATTAACATGTAGTTTAATCATTATGTGCAATGGATGGTATACTTATTTAGAAAGGAAAGGTGAGTCTACCAGATAGCTGTTTGACCTTCAGTGGCACATTTAAGCTTGAAAGGAGTCCAGGCATGAAAGCAACCAAAGTTTCCCATAGGGTTCTGACATGAAAATCATCTGTAGTCAGGCTCTCTATGCTCTGAGACTTTTTGCCTTGTAGCATGAACATAAAGGAGAAAATTTCTAAATACATTGAGATTGAACTTCTAATCTTGAGACTCCAGACTTCAAGATATTTAGTGATTTACTGAAATTCTCCATCCTCTGCTTTTTTAGCAACCAACCCAAACCAAACTAATAAACAAAAATAAACAAACAATGACAATAATAACCAGAAACCAAGATAAGCCTTTTAAATACCCAGACATTTTCTTTTGGTTGTATTCCAAGGCAATAAAATAGGTGTCCTGAAGAAATAGATGCATATTCATGTTCATTAGCATGCTATTTATAGTATCTGAAAACATAGGCATTACTTTAATTTCTATTTACAGCTAAATGAATAAGATTATTGTGGCATTCATTTCCAAAAAATAGCATTCAGCAATATGGAAAAGAAAATATTGCCATCTGTATCAATGTTGATAAGCTACAAGGCACTATGGTAAAAGAAATTAGTTAAACACAGAGAAATATTGTTTGATTTTACTTATTGATATTTGATGAAACAATAGAACCCACTTAGGCTAACAGTAGAACATTGTTGCTAGAGCTGACTGGTAGCCAAAGCATAGAAGAATGTCTCAAAGGAAATACTTGTTCAATTATATTAACAAGTTGCGACTAGAGCAAAGGTTCACTGGTCAAGAACACTTGCTGTTAATACAGAGAAGCTTGGTTCATTTTTTAGCACATACAGAGACAGATAATGGAAACACAATAGTTTGATGAAAGATGATAGATGATAGACATATATGGAAAGCTTAGCTAGATATAGAGACATTTCAGTCAATGAGCAGCACTGTACTGTGAATCCTAGATTTCATTCATAGAAGTATGCATACATGTCTACATTAAGTTCTCAATCTGCTCAAGAGACATGGCAATGTTTATAGAGTAACCCTTAGATAAAGCTAAGTTGTTTGATAAGGACATTGGCATGAAGGAAGGTTTCAATAGAAATCATTCTGTAAGAGTCTTTGGCTCAAGATCTTTTTCAAAATGCGTACTTGTGATACATTTACTGATTCTCTCTTATTTCTTAGGTCACATGTATATCTAATGAAAGCTTTATGGTCTAGATACTACTAAAATGACCTTCCAATAAGATTTACATTGAGATATACAGCTCTTATTTTGTTTGTTTATTTCTTCAAAATGATTTTTATATTACTATGTTACATATTTTACCTCAGACCCTGAATATTTGGAAAGACTGATAAAAGAAAAAAATTACACTAATGAAATGGCCTTGCCCATTTAAAAAAATTGAATAAGAAAAAAATCAATCCAAAAACTTTTAAAAGTATTTAAATGCTTTTCAGCTAAGGAAAACAGAGTGAGTTCACAAGAATATCTAAAGGCCAACATAAATATAAATTAGCCCTACAAGTTCTGAAAGTAGCTTTTTCCTCAGACTTTCTCCTTAAAGAATCCTGTAAGGTATTTAAAGATCCTAAGGGTAACAGCTTTTAGTATGAGTGAATGCGAGCTTGAGGTGCAATTTAAACTTACTTGAGCATTCCTGCAAACACAAGTTAAAAAAACGTAAATGGTAAATAAATAAATAAAAAAATAAAAAAGAAAAAAGTAGGAGATTTAGAAGCAAACAAGGCAGAAATAAGGGTTACAGATAACCCACATATGTTTCAATGTTTTATTTTATTACAAAGGAGCTGAATTAAACAAGAATTGGTTTATCATTCCTTTAGAATGCAGTCAAACCTAGTTTCTTTACACACATCTTTCTTTTTTTTTCAAACTTTTATTTTTATTTTATTTTATTTTATTAGGTATTTTCTTTATTTACATGTAAATTTCTCCTTTCCTAGTTTCCCCTCCAAAAAACAACCAACCAACCAACCAACCAACCAAACAAACAAACAAAAATAACAAGAACAAACTCCTGTTGCCTCCCCCATCCCTATGCCTGCCACCCCACCCTCTTAAACTTAATGGCCCTGGCATTCCCCTACACTGGGGCACAGAACCTTCACAGGGCCGAGGACCTCTCCTCCTACTGATGATCAGCTTTGCAATCCTTTACTATACACATGCTGCCAAAACAATTAGTCCCACCATGTACAGTCCTTGGTTGGCGGTTGGGTCCCTGGGAGCTCTGAGGGTACTAGTTAGTTCATATTGTTGTTCGTCCTAAGGGGCTGCAAACCCTTCAGCTCCATAGAACCTTTCTCTAACTCCTTCGTTGGGGACCATGTACTCAGTTCAATGGATGGCTGTGAGCCTCTACATCTGTGTTAGTCAGGTATTGTCAGAGCCTCTCAGGAGATAGCTATATTTAGGCTGGCTTGTCCTTCCTTCAGTCTCTGCTCCATAGTTAATCTCTGCAATTTCTTCCATGGGTATTTGATTCCCCTTTTTAAGAAGGAACGAAATATCCACATTTTGGTCTCCCTTCTTCTTAAGTTTCTTGTGGTTTGTGGGTTGTTCTTCCTGTATTCTGAACTTCTGGACTAATAACCACTTATCAGAGAGTACGTACACACATCTTTCTTACTTCTTGTTTAGAATTTGTGACAAACAACATTATTTTAGGCTACTTGTTTAGGAGCCTTTCTGCTTGAAGTTCAAGGAAGAGGTGGGAGAAAGATTCTAGGAGTCAGAGGGGATAGAAGATACCAAGAACATGACCTAGTGAATCAACTAAGCAGGGTTCATATGGACTCACAGAGACTTAAGCAGCAAGCAGGACACATACAAGGCCCTGCATCAGGTCTTCTGCATATATGTTACAGCTGTTAGCATGGTGTTTTTGTGGGACTCCTAACGATGGTATCATGTGGCTCTTTGACTCTTTTGCCTGCTCTTGGGACTCTTTTCTTACAATTAAGTTGCCTTTTCCAGGCTTGATATTATGGCTTTTGCCTTGTCATATTGTATCTTGTTTTGTCATTTTTGGTTGTGTCTCTTGGAAGCATATGGTTTTATCTCTTTGAAGCCTATTCTATTTTTAAGGGATGTGGAGAGGGACTGGATCTGGAAGACAAGGGAGTTATAGGGAGCTGAGAGGAGTGGAGAGAGAGGAAAGTATGGTCAGCATGTATTGTATGAAAGAAGAATCTATTTTTAATTTCAAAATATTCAAAAAGCAAATAAAGATACTTATTAGTCATTTTCAGGATGAAAAAATAGTTTCACTATTTTTTATTACAATTTACATCACAGTTTGGTGATACCCAAGTTGCCAACTCTGGTAATATAAAGACATTCTGGCTCAGATACATGTAGCAGGCAAACATCTCCTTTCTCCCTTAAGGTTTTGGATATTGGCTCCTCTAAGCTAGGCCTCAAAGGAAAGTAGGAATTGGTAACCAGTGGTATTAACTTTTTTCTTATCAGACACCAGAAATGATCTTCATTTATCATGAAATGCCTCTGGACTTACAACTAGAAATCCATAGGAAAGGACTTTCCTAAAATTGACATATCAGTGAGAATTAGAAACGTATAGAATAGGAAGATATAGACGCACAGAGAAATTCAAAATTAATTTACACATTATCATCTAGGGCTTCTTTGATACTGCTTCTTATAGAATTGAGAATTGGTTTCCCCAGCTAGCTCAACAATGCTTATTGTATTTAGCCTTCTCTGCAAATAGTCTACCATCTGTCTTAAGTGAAGAGATTCTTGGCACCTTTGTTGTGACCCTTGACTTATTAGATAAAATACAGATAAAGAACATGAAATTTTGACAACTCTTGAAAAATGCATTTTGTTATCATTATTTTACAGTCTATTATGAAGCCTATTATACGTTTTAAAGGGACAACTTATGCCATTGGTGTACATTATAACTAAATGAATATAAACTCAGGGCTTTGAAAAACAAGTATTAGAGGTCAGATATCTCTTTCAAACAAGTAATGAAAAGTATGAACCTGAATCTTGGTGATGACAATGTAATCATTTTACTTTTCCAACATCTACCACCAGCACAACCATGACAACTTGGCCTTTCCTATTTTACATGCTCTGTCTTATCTTAACATAGTCCACTTAGTAAGAAAGAGGCATACGCCTCCATTGTTGGTAGGATTGCAAGCTGGTAAAATCACTCTGAAAAACAGTCTGGTGGTTCCTCAGAAAATTGGACATAGTACTACTTGAGGACCCAGCTGTACTACTCCTGGTTGTACACCTAAAAGATGCTCCAACATATAACAAGGGTACATGTTCTAATATGCTCATAGCACCCTTATTTATAATAGCCAAAAGGTGGAAAGAACCCATATGTCCTTCAAAAAAGGAATGGATACAGAAAATGTGGTCGTACACTTATATAATGGAGTACTACTCAGCTATTAAAAACAATGACTTCACGAAATTCTTAGGCAAATGGATGAAATTAGAAAATATCATCCTGACTGAGGTAACCCAGTCACAAAAGAACACACATGTTATGCACTCACTGATAAGTGGATATTAGCCCAAAAGCTCATAACACCCATGATACAATTCACAGACCACATGAAGCTCAAGAATAATGAAGAACAAAGCATGAATGCATTAGTCCTCTTTAGGAATGGGAACAAAACTCAAGGGAAGAAATAGGGAGACTAAGTGTGGAGCAGAGACTGAAGAAAAGGCTATCCAAAAACTGCTCCACCTGGGAATACATCCCATATACAGACACCAAACCCAAACACTATTGTGAATACCAAGAAGTGCTTGCTGACAGGATCCTGATATAGCTATCTCCTGAGAGGCTCTGCCAGTGCTTGCCAAATACAGAGGCAGAAGCTCACACTCAACTATTGGACTGAACACAAGGTCCCCAATGAAGGAGTTAGAGAAAGGACTAAAGGAACTGGAAGGGTTTGCATCCCCACAGGAGGAACAATACGAACCAACCAGATCTCCCAGAATTCCCAGGGACTAAACCACCAACTAGAGTGTATACATGGTGGGACCCATGGCTCCAGCCGCATATGTAGCAGAGGTTGGCCTTGTCGGACATTAATGCGAGGAGAGGCCATTGGTCCTGCGAAGGCCCTATTCCCTAGTGTAGGGGAATGCCAGGGTAGGGACATCAGACTAGGTGGGTTGGTTGGGGAGCACCCTCATATAAGCAGGGGAAGGGAGGATTGGGTAGTGATTCCCGAAGGGGAAAACAGGAAATAGGATAACATTTGAAATGTAAATATATATATATATATATATATATATATATATATATATATATATATAGCCAACATGGGTTGGGTTGTAGGGCTACAAACAGAAAAACAAAAACAACAAACAAGCAAACAAACAAAACCCCACTGATAATTTTTTAGTAGCTCTGCTGTTTTCTCGTTACCTCACCTTGACTTTGATTGTCTCCTTTTCTTTCTTCCTTTTCCATCCATTTTCTTTACTTTCTACTTCTTTTCCTTCATACTGCTTTCCTTTTCCTCTTTCTTTTACATTAACTCACTCAAATAAACACTCGTCAGAGGCAGTGAAGGGTTGTGTGTCGGGTGGAATTTGGCAGGCCCACAGAGAGCAATGCCCAATTCAGGACAGAAAGACACAACAAATGGTGGCTCAGTGTGTTAGCAAATAAACACATCGGTCACTTCACTTCAGAAGTGAAGCTACTCATATAAAAGGTGTGAATCTAGGAGGAAGATCTGTGGTGTTGGACTGCATTTCTTAGAATCAATATAAACTCATAGTACAACTTGTCCTTTAGCATCTAACTGGTGATCAAAGTCTTAGTAACTTGAAACAATAGACATCTTTTACATTTGGAATTTAGAAGTCTAGTTTGGACCATATTGATCAAACGTTAGGGGTTTGGCAGAATTGTATTCCTTTCTAGTATCTGCAGAGGACATTAATTTCTCTGATTACAAACCCCTCCATGTTTTGATGATCTAATAATATTGTAAGCCTCCTACAGTTATTTCTTTCAGTTCATACAAAATTTACCTTTGTATAGCAATATGCAGTTGTCTCCATCTTTAATATCAAATCTAACTGGGATCAGGAATTACCTGGCCAAGAGGCTGCTCACTCTACAAGAAGGTGAGTTTACTTTAACTCATACTAAAGAGAAAAGAAGAATAATAATCCCATTTTTGAGATAGTGTACTTTCCCTTCACAAAATGTTAGCCTACTCCTAGTCTAGGTGCTATAGGGATAGCATGAATTACTGTTAGGTCTGTTAATCTGTCTGCATCAGGTGTCAAAGGTAGCTCTTTTCCTTGTCTCTCAGGCTCTTCCTTTTAATACTAGAGAAAGCCTAAGTATGATTTTCTATGGTACATTTGATTTCTTTGTCTACATATTTCTCTTTGAGCAGCACTGTTGCTTTTCTTTAAACTCAGAAAAAAAAGTCCTAAATCTTTCTTCTTTGTCAGCTGTTAAATTCTTTTATTAATAAGACAAGAAAATCCTAATAAGGGACCTTGGATTCCCCAGAAACACAAAGTATCCCAGGTAAAATTCTCAGCATTAACAACATTGGTATATGCTTTTAAGCTGAAGTCTATTGGTCAAATGTTCACCATGCAATTTTCTGAATTTCTTCCATTGTCAGGCCTTCATCTTCATAAGTTTTTATGCCTCTTTTTCTATTGTTAATCAGACTTCTATTATTGCAGAAGACAGGTAAAGTGAGTTAGCCTCCACATTGAAAGATTAGTCAATTTGCAAACAAAATTCCATCTAAACTCATTCACATTTCTGTGAATCTAACAGACTCTTAGAGGCTGGACTTGTGGACATGTCTGTAAAGGTTGATTTTCTACCATAATTGTGATATTCTATATGAGTAAATAAATACAGACAGGATGACATAGATACTATGCATTTTTCTAATGTTCCTCACTCAATATGTTTAAGTATCTCTTTCCATGTCCAAGGACTGTTTGATACTTCTAAGAAAGCAGACACCATGCCAGATCACTTATTTCAGGTTGTTCTTTATAAGCAATATTGTGAAAAACAGAAAAAGAGATATTGGACAAGGAGAGAAAGTAAGATAGTATGGAAACATGTTGTCATCGGATGATTCACCAGAATTCTCTGAAACTCTAATTTCTATTGGAAGCAAAAACTTCTACCCTTTAACTGCTACCTCAGTCAAAAATTTTAATGGTGAGTCTATGATGCATCATGATCTTGAACAAAATAGCTTTACCTTTGAGATAATTTTGGAAATGGTTTAATATTGGAGGTCTACTTCAGAACAGCACTGTAGTATCTGAGAAACGACAGTGCCCATCACAAACCATAGGAAGAAGAACATCTTAGATCAGCTCTCAACCAACTTTTTTATAGACCAGGGTCCTGGAAAATTTGGTTCACTCTAAAGCTCATGAAATAGGATATCAATCATAAACATGTTCTCAACATGTTGACTACAATCCTTTTGACATACCTCTCTTTCCAAAAATATTTATATTCTGATTCATAACAGTAGCAAAATACAGTTATGAAATAATAACAAATATAATTTTATGGCTAGGGTATCATTCAAACTGAAATGTTTGTCCATCACTCAGTAAGAACACAGAACTTATTTGTTTGCCCTAAAAAGGCATAGCTGGGATCTAATTATGAGTTATAATCAGATAAATATAAATAACAGAATATCTTATAATGCAGTGGTTTTCAACCTATGAGTTGCATTCCTTTGAAGGTATATAGACGTTTTCACAGGGGTTTCATAAGTCCATTGGAAACACAAATATAAAAGTTATAGTTATATCTATACATAGATAAACACAGTTACAGTTATGAAGTAGCAACTTCATAATTGTATGAAAATAATTTTATGCATCAAGTCACAACATGAACAACTCTATTACAAGGTCAGAGTAGGAAGGTTGAAAATCACTGCTGTTTGAGAACCTTTTCAATAATGTGGCAATAACAAAGTGCCATGTGTGGAAAGACTTTCCATCACTAACATTCTAGCAAAATACGGGATGAGGAGTTCATGTCATGGTTTTTATTTTAGTTGAACAAAGCAAACATAGACTCTGAAGAAAAAAGAGAGAACTCACAATGACTGTTTTCTGGAGGTTCTGACCACCTTGTACTTTTAGAACGATTCTAATATCAACTAAATGCTGCTGTTGGTAGGTGCTTCTTACATCAAGATAGGGGAGTTTACACCACTCAAGGGGAGTCTGGTGCCTTTTTTCACCCATATTCTCACTTTTAATAGTTTGGATTGCACTAGTCCCTTGGATTGATAATTTTAAGTGTAAAATTCCAAAAAATACCTAATTTATTCAGAGCATTAAATAAATTTTATTATATAAAAAAACCACTGCTGTAAGGAATTTGCTTTTCTCTTTAAATTTATTAAAACCGTGTAGTCAAGTAAACCCTAATAAACTTTTCAAATCTGAAGGAGATGGGGGATGACGGAGACAATATATAACTTATAAGTATAGATTGATCCAGGTTTCCAGGTCCGAGTACCTACTGTGAGTCTGAATTTTCTGATTTTGATGGTCATACCACACTAGGGATAACATTCTTACTTCTTAGAAAATGTGCTGAAGTATTCAGGAGTAATGAAATAGTGAGTCTAAATATCACTTTCAATTTCTTCAGTGGTGAGAAATATTTTTATACTTTCTCTTTGCAATTTTTCTATAGAATGAAAATATTTCAAGGTAAAAATTTTACATTTTTTAGAAAAAAATATGACTTGAAATATAAAAGAGAACTATCCCTGACATTTTGAGCTTGTCATTATAATACTGAAATTTAAAAATGGAAAAAAAAATCAATAGGAAAAATGTCAATTACTTTAGAGAAAGGCACATAAACTTTTTGTCATACCTGCAACTGTATTTCTACTTGCTAATAGTTTAAGACTTCTTGTGTTCTTTGTATCAACATGATAAAGAAAAGAAGGGAGGAAGAGAAGAGAAAGGAAGGGAAGAGAAATGAAAATAAAAGAAGAGGGAAAGATAGAAGGGGAATTTATAGAAATACATAGACAGATGGTAAATAAATAAACACATACACACAGCACTATTTCAGGTACAATTACTTCAATATTAAAGAGGAAGCCTTAATGAAATATGAACATGTTTAGCAACAGTGTTTGATCCACAAGCCACCCTCATCCCCCATGCTCTAGATAGAAGAGTAATTACAGCCCATTACTGAATTACTTGAAGTTATCCTTTGATCTTGTAGTTAATACAGTGAACTCTAATTTGCATAAATGTTATTAGCATATTTCATAGCACTTTCTGATCTTTTTAAAGATTGACTGCAGCCTTGATAAGGAAGACCAGCTTAGAAAAATCTTCTTTTCTTCTGACATTGCTAGGCCAAGTGGGACTTTCACACCCAGTGGCAGATACAGAGCAAGGCAGGGGCATAATGAAACAGAATTATATTAGCTTATGAACTATGCAATATCTAAGGGGATAAAATTATTTTTATTTATCTGAGTATTCACAGGATTCAAGCATAACGATTCACAAATATTTGCTTTATTCTTTTTAATTTCTTTACTGAAAAATCTCACTGATAACTCACAAATTATCTGGTATGAAGATCAACATTCCAAAATTTCTTTGTAAAGTAACACCTACAAGCAACCTAATTGTAGATGCACAAATTCTGGAATCCAGGTTCAAATGTATGTTACTAGTCATCTACTTCCATATGTTGACACTCTAAACTTCTAAATGCAATCTATTCATTGAATAAAGGCTCTAACATATCAGACTGGTATCAAGCTCTCTATGTAGCTAAAGATGACCTTAAACTTCTGATAATACTCTATTCCCCTCCATTGTGCTGGGACTATGGACTTATGGCACCATGCCAAATTTCTATGTGTTGCAGCTTTGTACATGTTCTACCAACACTCAACATCTAAAATGTATGTTCAGATCAACTTCCACTTATATCCCTATATGCATGTTTAACCTGTGTAGTAATAATCTATAGAAATATTATGGCAAGTTTATCTGAATATATATTTTTAACTTAAATTTTTTAAATAAACTTATAGTTTCATTCTATCCTAAACATGGTTTCTCCCTACCCTGTCAGATTACAGGGTAGGGAGAAAATTGAGATGGAAATATAACTAAATGGAAGTTATCATAATCTACTGAAATTTCTAAGTGGATTTTTTTTCAATTGATCTACACTGGTTATGGTTCATACTGGTTTCTCATGCTTCTATGACTGTTATAAAATTATTATTTATTTTTTTATGAGTCCAGTTTTGATTAAGTCACTCTGTGCTGTTGTTCCTATTCTTTAAGGTGATGACTTTAACCAGAAAAAAAATCTAATATTATAGTGATGACAATTTTTAGTTTTCAAAAATGGACTGTCTATGGACTAAATCACAAGACTGAGCCCTTTTGAAACTCTAGAACACAGTTTATAATCAGTTTTGTAAAACATCTCCTAACCAGAAATATTAGTTTTCTCACACTTAAAGTAAATATGGTACTTTTTCTCTTACAACAAATAAAGAATGAATTTTATAAATGATGTTGAAAAGATTTGAACACTCTAACAAGCTGCCAAAAGACCTAAACTTTAACTAAAAACTATAAATTGTAATTATGTAAAGGTTGCCCTCATAAACAGAATATTGGATCTTATTACCCAAGCTTCCTGCCGATGTTATAGAAGAACCTACATTGTTAAAACAAATTTTCCAGGTTAGTGATCTGTGTCTGGTCCATTAAGTTTGTTGTTTTTAAGGAGTGTTTTTACAATGTGTATTACAAAGAATTGAGAAATGTGAATATTTGAGGAAAATGACATAAACGTTAATTTTATTTTCCATCTGCTATCTTGGTAAGAGATCTGGACAGGAAGTCAGCCTAGTGAGTATCTGAGAAGTAGTGACCTGACAATTCATGCTGTCGTTTAGTGGAGTTTTCCTGATGTCCTGGAGCTCACGTGCAGACCAACAATGAAAAGAACAGCTTATCCTTAGTGCAAGGCAGAAACTCAGGATTGATGTTGTCTTTTATAGAGTTCTCTGCCTTGAGACAAGCTATAAGACTTTTAATGGACTTAAAAGCTTGGCTCTGATAAATTGCCACTTAACACAAATTAACAGGTGAGATGAATGATCTCAGAAAGTCAGACTCTTTACTTGTCTTTCGGTAAGCTCCGAAGTTGAGAGACATGAGCAAAGAACATGAAAGGGGGGCAGCTGAGATGAGAAATATCCAATTGTTCCTTTTTAAAATATTTGTCATTTGGATAGTCTCTCAGTCACTGAACACTTATTGCTATCCTATTGTAATCAAGGTATACTAGCTACTAAAGTTGTAGGCATTGTCCTGAAGCTGGTTACATCCTCATCAAACACGTGTGGCATGAATATAAACAATTTTCATCCTTTTTAATGAAGTTTTTAAGTATTGGGAGACTATGAAAATGAAGATAGTGAAGTAGAAGTGCCATGGATCTATTGCATCATTCAAACAGTAACTGGATTGCCACGATTAGCATTCTGTAATTATTTGGTGCCTCTGGAACCTGCTGAAGGTTCACAACTTGTAGAAGAAATATGGATGATTTATTATAGTCAGTTTTGTGAATTAACACAATAGCACCAATATCCAAACCTAACTAATGGACACAGTGCCATCATTTATGGAAGTGAGGGTGAGAAAGCAAGTATCAGGAATCCTTATTCTTACTAATTTCTCTGATCATAAAAGACAATACAAGAAGTACGCAAATGTCATACTATTTTGCTCCATTTTGATAAGTACCAATACCACTTGTCAATAACTAATTCCAAAAATATTACAAAGATACAGGAACATGTAAGTGAAAACAAATAATCCAACACTTACAGAGTCTGAGAGTACCTCACAGAAATGTATTAGAACTAGTAACATCAAAGAATAATTCTAAAGAAAACTCAAATACTTAAAGAAAAACACCCAGAAAGGCATAAGAACAAAACAAAGATAGCAACAGAAACACATCAAATCCAAAATGTAACCAAAGAGATATCTCAAATTGAAAAACTATTAATAAAATTATGAAATTTTAAAATGAGATATTATGAGGGCAGAAAATTAACAAATAAATCAATTTAAAAGACCAGGTAGTGGAAAATAAAGAATCCTAGAGGTAGAATGTAAAACAAAAACCTATCTTGAAAAAATCAAATACTGTTTCTGTGATGTAAGCAGATCATCACCTTTGACAATGCACTCACTATGAAAGTACTATAAAAAGAAGGTATAGATAGTATTTGAATGGCTAAATGGTTCTCACCCATTAAGTAACACACACACACATACATGCACACTCATGCACACATACACACACACATGCACAGACATACACACACATGCACATACACAACACACACACAAAAGAGAAAGAGACAGAGATACATGTATTTATTCTACAATCAGCAAAGAAAAAATAGGCCATGAGATTGAAAGAGAGCAAGGAGGTATATATGGGTCAATTTGACTGAAAGAAATGGAGAGGGGAAATAATTTAAATATAGTATAAAAATAAATTTTAAAAATTTATAAAAACAGATTTGTTTATACAAGTATTCAAGAAGCTCAATGAACTTCAACAGAAATGAACTGCAAAGATTCTATATGAACATGGATTATAATCAATCCTTTAAGAGAAAAAGACTGACTCATGAAGAAAACTGAAAAGAAGGTACTTTAAAAAATAGTAAGACAAAAGAAAACAAACTAGAGTATGAAAAAAAACAAAATACACAAAAGAAACACGCTCAAAAGTAAAAAAAGTATGGATAACATATGTAGAGAGACACATACATGTTTGTATGTGCAGGAGTCCCCTAGAAACAAAATAGCAGAACACATAATATACATGCAAAAAACCTATAAAGTAAAAAACAAATAAAACAAAGTAATAAAATAATTGCTTAAAAGCCCTGTCAAAACCACAGGAGAAAAAATATCTCCAAAGATGCCATCGTCTTTGCTTTGTGTTGGTCACCTACAGCTTACCATGGGGGCCTAGCCTTCAGAGTGGTTTGGATTTCCAGTGAGACTTTTTTTTAGAGAGTATTGACTTTCATTTGCCACTGACTACAATTGAACATAGCTTCTGGGATAGAGGAATAAGAGATTATATACAATTCTCATGTTAAAGCTAAGACACCATTTTTTTAAATTTTTTTTTTTTTTTTTTTTTTATTTTTTTTTTTTTTTTTGCAGGCCTATGTAGGATCTGTGTATGCTCCAGTTTCTGACTTCATTCATGTTTGTCAGTTCTGCTGTGTATGGAGAGCTTCATTTCTTTAATGTACTCTATCCCTTCTAGTTCTTACTATCTTTTCACTTTCTCTTCCACAGGGTTTCCTGAGCATTGAGGGAAGGGAGTTTAAGGAGACAACCCATTTAGGCTGAGTGTGCCAATGTTTCTCATTCTTTGTACATTTTCCAGCTGTATCTCTCTGTACTCATTCTCATCTCTTGTAGGAGAAAGCTTCTCTAATGATGACTACACAAAGATTGATCTATGAGTATAGCAGGATATCCTTACAAGTCATTTTTATTTTGCTACGTTCCTTTAGCATAACAATCATGTTTGGCTTTCCCCTAGATCCTTAGCCTAACTGGTTTGAGGTTCTTTTGGCCACCTGAGCAGGGTTTAAGATGAGTTCCATCTCATGGATTGTCCCTGAAATCCAATAACACATTGGTTGGTTTCTCCTACAAGATTTGTGCCAGTATTGTAATATTTTTTTTTTTTCGAGACAGGGTTTGTCTGAGTAGCCCTAGCTGTCCTGGAACCCACTCTGTAGACCAGGTTGGCCTCGTACTCAGAAATCCGCCTGCTTCTGCCTCGCAAGTGCTGGGATTAAAGGCGTGCGCCACCACCGCCCGGCATAATAATTTATTTTGCAGGCATGCCACAATTGTAGATTGTAGCCTTTATAGTTGGCGTGGTGTTTTCCTTCTCCCTTTTTATCATATAAACTGTTAATTACCCTTAACTACTAATCCATAGGGGCAAAGGCTTAGGAAGGCGCCCGCTGCTTTGTTATCTATATTCAATGTGGTCTGTGGGTGTTGTCTTCAGCAGTAGGACCTTCTCATCAGTTTGCTGAGAACAACCAATAGCCTTGGCAATACCCCAAGTTTTGAAAAAGGGATTCCAATGGAATGGCTTAAACTATTAACTCACTTAGAAGTAATCTATTTCTGGATTACACTGGAAGCTTCATTTGGCAAAGAGGGATGTACACTTGGGGCTCTACTTCCTTGCTTTTTGGAAATTCCACTCAGATAAAATTTTCATGTTTATTTTTGGGGAGTTTCTAAGGAATTAGCTTTCTATACAACTCTCAAATGTCCATTAGTTTTAGTTGTCTCTTCTTATGTTCTCCCTATTGTCTTCCTCTTCTTCACCCTCCCCATTTAATCCCCTAGTTCCTGATCCCACTTCATCAATCCATTACCATCTATTGTATTTTTTTCTTCCTAGGGACATCCATCTCTCCCCCATATAGAGGTTATTTCCTGTGTAAACTCTGGTATTATATGGATTGTAGCTCGCCCATCAAAGACTTAACAAATATAATCCACTTAGAAGTGGGGACATACCGTATTTTCCTATCTGGGTCTGTTTACCTCACTCAGGATGACTTTTTTTGTCTTTTCTATTACCTGAGAAATTAATGATTTTTTTTTAAACAACTGAGCAATATTCCATTATCTATGTGTACCACACTTCTTTATCCATTCATCTCTTGGAGAGCATGTAATATTTTTTTTTCAATTTGTGGCTAGTATGAATAGGCCAGAATGAATATAGTTGAGCAAATGTGTCTGTACTGGGATGAATGAACTTTTGGGTCTATACACAGGAGTAGTATAGCTAAATCTTGTGGTATATATTATCGCAGCTCCATCAGGAATTGCCACATTGATTTCCACATTGGCTGTTAAATGTTTCATTGTCACAAACAATGAACTATTGCCTTTACTCTGCTTCTTTGCTAATATGAATTGTCATTTGTTTTACTACTTAGCCATTCTGACAAGAGTAAGATTAAATCACAAAGAAGTTTTATTTGCACTTCTCTGATAACTAAAAAATTTGAATGGTTTTTTAAATTTTTTTCTCAGTCATCCTTGTTTTTCCTTTGAGAATTCTTTGTATATGCACTCCATTTTTAACTGGGTTCTTCAATTTTGTTTATAGTTCATTTATATGATAGATTATATTAACATATTTTCATATTTTGAACCAATCATGAATCCCTGGGATGAAGCCTACTTGATCATGTTGGATAACTTTTTGATATTTCTTGGATTCAGTTTGCAAGTATTTTGTTAAGTAAGTTAGCATGCATGTTCATAAGGGAGCTTGGTCGAAACTCTTTCTTTGTTGAACCTTTGTTTTCATTGATGAGAAGTGTGACTGTGGCTTCATAAGATAAATTTTGCAATCTTTCTTCTGTTTCTATTTTGTGAAATAATTTGAGGATTATTGATGTAAAGTCATCTTTGAAAGCTTGCAAAATTCTCCAGTCAAACTGTTTGGCCCAGAGCTTCTTGTTATCGTTCTTCTTCTTGGAAGACAGGTTCTACTTCCTTAGGGGGTATAGCTCTATCTAAGTGGTTTATATGATCTTGATTTAACTTTGGTAAGTGATCTTCAATACTGATTTTTTTTGTTGTTCTAGAGTTTTCAGGTATGCTTCTAAGATTTAATATGATATGAGAACTATTTATTTTTTTAAGTTAGGCACTCGGGATTGTGAACTTGCCTCTTAGAACCAGTTTTATTTTATCTTATAAGTTTGTACATGTTTTTTGTTATTCAATTTCAAAAATCTTTTAATTTGTTTTTAAATTTCTTTCTTAAGCTATTTTTCATTTCAGTAATGAGTTGTTCAGTTTTCAAGACTTTGTAAGTTTTCTATTGTTTCTGTTGATAGGAAATTAATCTGTTATTTTCAAACATAATACAGAGTGTTATTTCTCTTTTCTAGTTTATGTTGAGGCTTGCTTTATGCCCCAGTATATGGTTGATTTAGAGGAAAGTTTCCTAAACTGCTGAGAAGACAATATACTTCTTTGTGTTTTGGTGAAATGTTCAGTAAAGATCTGTTTGGGACATTTGGATTATGATGTAATTTAGCTCCAGGGTTTCTCTGCTTACTTCTGTCTGAATTATTAGTTTACTGTAATGAATGGCATATTGTAGTCACCCATTATCACTATGTGATGGTCGACATATGACTTTTCCTGCATTAGTGCTTCTTTTATGAACATGACTGCCATTGTACTTGGTACATAGATGTTGAGAATTAGGATATCCTCATGGTAACTTTAAATTTGTTGTATATATAATGTCCTCCAGTAACTCTTCTTATTAGTTTTGGTTTGATGTCTGTTTTGTCAGTTATTGATAGAACTAAATGAACTCCTTGCTTCTTGGTCAGTTGCTTGGAAAATATTTTCCCAGTCTTTTACCTTGGAGTGATTGCAATCATTGATGCTAAGGTATGTTTCTGGGATGTAGCAGAAGGGCGTTTTTTGTTCTTAACTGTATTATTTATTTATTTATTTATTTATTTATTTATTTATTTATTTTGGTTTTTCAAGACAGAGTTTCTCTATGTGGCCCTGGCTGTCTTGGAACTCACTCTTTAGACCAGGCTGGCCTCACACTCAGAAATCCACCTGCCTCTGCCTCCCAAGTGCTGGGATTAAAGGTGTTTTATTGTCAAACATGCTAGTCTGTGTTTTTTTTTTAATTGGGGAATTGATACTATTAAAGGTGTGAGTAATCAATAAATAGCGTTTGCTGATTCTTCTTATTTTCTCATTTTGTTGTGAGTTTCCCTGTTTTTTATTTGCTGATTATATATTCTATGTGGGGTTTGTTGGGTATCAATCTCTTTTGAGGTTGAAGTTTTCCTTATAGTGTTTTCTGTAGAGACAGATTTATAGATGGATAGTCTTTTTTCTTTCTTTGTTTTTTTTTTTAAGATAGTTCTTAAATTTGGTTTTATCATGGGTGATTTTCCCCATCTAATCAAAAAATTTCTGGGTATACTAGTCTGGGCTGAAATCTGTGGTCTCTTAGAGTTTGGAGAACATCAGTCCTAATCTTTATGCCTTTTAGCATCTAAATTTCAAAGCGAAGTATTATTCTAATAGATTTATGTAAATATAAATATAAATAAATATGTAAATTTTTATTGAAGCTTTTTATTATTCTTTCTATATTCTGTAGGTTTAATATTTTGTATATTATGTGCCAAGGGGAATTTATTTTCTTGTCTGATGAGTATTTATGCTTTCATGTTTTGTACTTTTCCTTTATTTTCATTAGAATTTTTTCATTAAGTTTAAAAGGTTTTCACTATGATTTTGTTGAAAGTTATTTCATGTGACTCTGATTGGGTTTCTTCTACTATCTCTATTCCTATTAATTGTAGACTTCGACTTTCCAGATGTTTCATGCCACAAAAATTGGAATTTTATATTTTTGCTTTAATGTTTTCTTTATTTAATGTGTTCATTTCTTCTAATTTAGCCTTAATGCCTGGAATTCAACCTTCTATTTCTTGTAATCTGTTACTGAAGTTTGTCTCTGAGGTTCCTGCTTGAATTTCTAAATTTTTCATTTCCAATTTTTTTTTCTCAGTTTGGGCTATTCTCATTGATTTTGTTTCCACTTTAATGTCATTAACAGTTTTCTTCTGCTTTAACCCAGGAACTCAGGTGAGATCTGCCATTTTCTCTCTGGTGACTTTCTAAGGCTGGACCAGCAAGGAGGCACAGGCCTCACAAGTAGCAGGGGAGTCACAGGGCAGCAAGGACAGGATCCTCTCAGCCTCTGAGTGATGGCAGTGGATCTGTAATCCTCTCTGCCCCTTCCCTGCAATTGGAGATCCTGCCTCCAGAGAGTTCTTTAACCCAGGGACTCACCGATCTATCCCAGGCATTTACCACAGGAGAGCTGATCTCCCAGAAGTACTGATATAGGCTTACAGACCACAGGAGAAACAAGCTCTAGTCAGAGACAGCAAGAACATCTAAAACCAGAGATCAACAGATGGTGAAAGGCAAATGCAAGAATCCTACCAACAGAAACCAAGACTACTTGGCTCCATCAGAACCTAGTACCTCCACCACAGCAAGTCCTGAATATCCCAAAACTGTGGAAAAGCAAGATTTTGATCTAAAATCATATCTCACAATGATGCTAGAGGAATTTAAGAAGGACATGAATAACTCCCTTAAAGAAATACAGGAGAATACAGGCAAAGAGGTACAAGCCCTTAAAGAAGAAACAAAAAAAATCTCATAAAGAATTATAGGAGATCATGAGTAAACAAGTGGAAACCCTTAAGAGGAAAATCTCTTAAGGAATTACAGGAAAACACAAACAAACAAGTGAAGGAATTGAACAAAACCATCCAGGATCTAAAAATAGAAATAGAAACAATTAAGAAAACACAAAGGGAGAAAACTCTGGAGTTAGAAATCTTAAGAAAGAAGTCAGAAAACATAGATACAAGCATCACCAACAGAATACAAGAGATAGAAGAGAGAATCTCAAGGGCAGAACATAACATAGAAAACATTGACACAACAGTCAAAGAAAATGTAAAATGCAAAAAGATCCTAACCCAAAACATCCAGGAAATCCAGGACACAATGAGAAGATCAAACCTAAGGATAATAGGTGTAGAAGAGAGTGAAGACCTCCAACTTAAAGGGCCAGTAAATATCTTCAACAAAATTAGAGAAGAAAACTTCCCTAACCTAAAGAAAGAGATGCCCATGAACATACAAGAAGCCTATAGAAGTCCAAATGGACTGGACCAGAAAAGAAATTCCTCCAACCACATCATAGTCAAAACAACAAATGCACAAAACAAAGAAAGAATACTAAAAGCAGTAAGGGAAAAA
>JADRCD010159256.1:0-41664 GCA_019843815.1 Montemys delectorum | reverse complement strand
AGCGTGCAGCGCCTGGATAGCGGCGCTGCGACTCTCTTCCTCCCCCGCCCCCCGGCTCCTTAGCGGGAGCGCCGGCCAGGGAGCCCGAGCCGCGCCGTCCGCAGCGTCCACCCGCCCGCTCCGCAGGTCCCCGAGCGTCGGGCGGCGATGGAGCCCGGGCCCGCGGCGCCCTCGTCTGGCGCCCCGCGGCCCGCCCGCGATGGGGACGCGCCGCTAGCCGCCGCCGCCGGGGTGGACCTGCCCGGCACGGCTGTGCCCTCCGGTGGAGAGGATGCTACGGCTGCGAGCCAGGCCGGCGGTGGGGTGCGCGGAGAGGGAAGCGCAGCGGCGGGCGATGGGCTGGGTAGACCTCTGGGGCCCACGCCCAGCCAGAGCCGCTTCCAGGTGGACCCGGTTTCCGAGAACGCCGGGCGGGCTGCGGCGGCCGCTGCGGCTGCGGCCGGGGCGGCGGGCAAGGAGACCCCCGCGGCCGGGAAAGCTGGCGCTGAGAGCGGCGTGGCCAAGGGCAGCGAGGAAGCCAAGGGCCGCTTCCGCGTGAACTTCGTGGACCCGGCTGCCTCCTCGTCGGCGGACGACAGCCTGTCGGATGCGGCGGGGGTCGGTGGCGACGGGCCCAACGTGAGCTTCCAGAACGGCGGGGACACGGTGCTGAGCGAGGGCAGCAGCCTGCACTCGGGTGGTGGCAGTGGGCACCATCAGCAGTACTACTATGACACCCACACCAACACCTACTACCTGCGCACCTTCGGCCACAACACCATGGACGCGGTGCCCAGGATCGATCACTACCGGCACACGGCCGCGCAGCTGGGCGAGAAGCTGCTCCGGCCCAGCCTGGCAGAGCTCCACGACGAGCTGGAAAAGGTGAGCTCGCCCAGACCTTCCTCCCTCCCCATGCCCCCGGCGCGCGTGCTGGCCTCCAGGATGCAGCCGCGGACTCTCCCCTGGTGAGGTGGCAGCAGCGCAAGACCCGAGGAACGACTCGCTGGCATCTCCGGATTCAGCTGTCAAGTGTGGAATTGCAGCGCAGTGTAACTTAATCCCTCAAAAGTTTGCAGCGGGTTAGGCTGGTTATGCGATACAGCAGAGGCAGCACTTAGCGGGCCTCTCCCAATCAGTTATAGATCTTGTGTACACTGTCTTTTTTTTTTTTTTCCACCCAGTCTTGACGATGTGCCACCTCGCTGAGTTACGCATGTTAGGGACCACAGAAGGGAGTGTGGGAGAGGTTTAGAAAAGGCTCTCTCTTGAGACAGGGTGGAGAGAACCTACTACCATCTGGGTCCCTTTTTAGATTGTAGTGTATGGTTTTTATGTATATCCATTAGAGATCCTGAGTGGAAAGGTTGGTGTTTGAAAGAAAGCCTTAATAGCATGTATTTGTAGTCTATTAATTATTAAAGCTCAGTTTTTGCAATCTTAAATATGCAGAGGGCTGTAGAAATCCCTTTCTTTTCATTCTTTTTCAAGACAGGGTCTCCCTAGGTAGCTCTGGCTGTCCTAGAGCTTGCTATGAAGACCAGGCTGGGAACTCACAGATCCAGCTGCTTCCCCCAGCCCTGGAGTTAAAGGGTGTGCCTCAAGGCCTGGAGACTATAGAAATCTCAGATCTTGGGAAAAGTTGTGCCTGATAGTGAATGGCACGATCCTTTTGTGTTTGTTTGTTTGTAAACTTGTTGCAGAGAGGGCTGTATGTAGGTGGGGGTGGTGGACAGATGTCTCAGAGCACTTGTTGCTCTTGCAGAGAACCAGGAGGTTTTCTGTTCTCAGCGATTTCAAGGAGGCACAACCATCTGTAACTCCACTGCCAGGGAGATTTGGTGCCTTCTGACCTTGACAGGCACCAGGCATGCATATGGTGTACATCCGGGAGGAGTGCAGGCAAAACATTCATGCACATAAAACAAATCTTTAAAAGAGAGCTGTATTTAAAATAAAAAACCTGACATCGGTGAGTCTTTGAGTCTTTAGAGAAAAAAGGAAACAAGGGAATTTTATTTTTAAGCCCCCTCAAAGATGTCCAGAGAAATAGTCTTGGGTCCTTGCAAAAGCCCTTTAACTTTGCAAATAGAAAACCATTCTCATGTACTCTTATTGACTTTACTAATTCTGTTTTTTTATGGTCTCATAAGGCTTTTATTTCCTCCGGGTTCAGATAATTATTTGAAGATAACATTGATGCTTTTGAGATCTGATTAATATTTAACTTTCATGAGTTGAATTACTTGACATCTGCCCCGGCAAGTCTGTAATGGAATTCTGTGACTTCAGAGTTGGTACCACAGGTGAAATGATCCCTGTGAAGAAGTTTCTGTGATTGGATTTGACTGATGGTTTGATCCCATACGTTCATGTCTCGTGAGACTGCATTTGTCCCTGTGTTCGGGACAGAGTAACAGTCCTGAAGCAAGTGCATAGGTTCCAGCCCTCACAAGCTTATGGAGTGTATAAAAGATTGACATCATTTAGCCTTAGATGATACCACCATTCTCTTGCTGCATTTTGTTATATCAGAAGCTAAACACTTTCTGAGTCATTTATTTTATTCACATATAGTTCTTCATATCCATTCTTTTCCTTCTTACCCTAAGTCTTTTTTTTGTTTGTTTGTTTGTTTTTTTCGAGACAGGGTTTCTCTGTGTAGCCCTGGCTGTCCTAGAACTCACTCTGTAGACCAGGCTGGCCTCGAACTCAGAAATCCGCCTGTCTCTGCCTCCCAAGTGCTGGGATTAAAGGCGTGCGCCACCATCGCCCGGCACCCTAAGTCTTTTTTTATAGCCTCATGTAGTAATAGAGTTGGTAAATGATACTGGGGCATTTTTAGTATTCAGTTTCTATACAATACTTTTCAGATTTATCTCAGTAAAGCCAAAGTTAGCAGCATAACTATAAGTTGTAGAATTTAAGTAGAAAGGTATCATGTCAAAAACTTCTAAAAGTTTTTGCTATTTTACATTTTGTCTGTAACAGTGCACTTCAAATCTGAGTGGTTTTGTTTAGTTTTGAACATTTCAAAAATAGACACATTATTAGTTATTTCATAGTTGAAAAAGTCACCCGAGTCCTCAGACTCGGCTCCCTCAGTTTTCCAGGATTATTTATGATGAAGATTAAAGAAAAATATGCAGTGGAAATAATGGGCCATGGCCATGCTGAGTGCATAGAATATATATTATTGCTAAATGTGGTTCTTATTTTGGTCTTTTTGACATTGGCTCCTCAAAGTACAAGGCTAAACTCTATAAAGATTTCAATTTTAGATTGTCTTCATTACATCATTAGATGGATATAGTTTATACAATTCAGAGTTGTGGTTGTGGGGTGAGCGGCATCCTGTAACCTTTAGTCTTTCCTTTTCATAGCACATGCTGGATGGGTGGGTGCTGTTCTGTAGGTGGACCCTCAGCCTCTACCTGGATTCCACATAGCAACCAGAAGGTGTTGGTATTAGCTAACTCATAAGCAAATATTGAAGATAATTGCAGCAAGTAGGTTAAATACCTGTCCTGTTTAAGTAGCACAAAAACATTGCTCAGCCAGGTGGTGGTGGCACACTTGGGAGGCAGAGGCAGGTGGATTTCTGAGTTCGAGGCCAGTCTGGTCTACAAAGTGAGTTCCAGGATAGCCAGGGCTACACAGAGAAACCCTGTCTTGAAAAACCAAGAAAAACAAAACAAAATAAAAAAAAAAAATTGCTCAGTGTTGTGGAAGGGTGGGCAATGGTGTCACATCACACATGACCACAATTTCCATTGGTGCTGCTGCAGAAGTCGTTCCTCATCCATGTAGACTGACAGACACCTTTCTAATGCTTTAGCTCTTAGTGAATAGTGATATTTAGAGTTTCTATGGTTGTCATTTCACTGTACTCCAGTGGCTGAGTGCTTTCATATCCACGAGCTAAATAGCAGGTGCAAAGACCCATGAAAAACCAGAGGAACTTAGGAAAAAGGACCAGTATTGTCTTTTGTCACTGGCCTTTTACACTCTTTCCCCTAACATCTGACGGCAGGGGGTAAAATCTTTGCTGTGTTATGTAGCCATTCTAGGAAGAAGGGCTGGTGGCTTTCCAGTTAGGAGCTGTTGCCTGGGGAAGGGGTGCCTGTTGTAACTGTGGGATGATGGATGAAGCAGTGAGTAGCAGGTCAGATACCATGCCTGCACACAGAGACACACAGCCAATAATAGTTATTAACATAACAAATAAACACACTAAAGTGAAAGGATGGTAGGATAAGTGTGGTATTGTGGCTGAGACCTGAAAGATAAGTTGATGGTGGATCAACCTTCCAGAACAAAGACTGTATTTATAAAGGTAGCGAGGAGAGTGCTCTGTTCAATGGCCAGTTTATTGTACTGTAAATGTAGTGGGATGCTGCTCAGTGGCTCTGTGTGATAGAGAACATGATCTATTTTTATTTGAACATCTTTACTGGCCAGAGAATGGCTTCTGAGGTGTGGCTAGAAATGCAATCTTAAGTTGCAATCTAGTTGTTTCTTTGTAAGACACCTAAGAGTCATGGAGTATGTCAGAAAGTAAGAGTGTGTGTGTGTGGTGTGTGTCTGTAGGTGTCTGTGGGTGTGTATGTGAGACTGTATTGAGTGTCAAGTACCTTAGTTATGAGTGAAAGATTGTGCTGCTAAAGGAACAGAAAGCATGGTCCAGGATTATTGGGCTTGGAGATCATCTAAAGTTGTGTTGAGGACTTCTAAATAGCCTTGAAAGCAGTACTCTAGAAGGACAGAAGAGAGTTTTAAAGACGGCAGACACTATGCAGGACATGGTGGCACATACCTGTAGCCCTGGGAGGCTGAAGTAAGAGCACCTTTTGAAAGTCATGGCTGTTTAGATGGTTCTAGGCCAGACTGAGTTATATAGTGGAAGAAACTCTTTTAAAAGGGTAGAAACTCTAAAAATTGATGCTTGGGATTGATTTTTTTTTTTTTTTTAAAGAAATTGCTGTGCCTTCCTCTACACCCCCAATCAAAGTAGCAATTTATTCTATAGGAAAAAATAGAAAGTAGAGAGTACCAATGACTTTAACACTTGTGATTGTGAGCATAATTATCAAACGTGAGGTGGTAAACAGCCTGTTTCTGCTGGACTTAAAGCATCGTCATCATCATCAATATCATCAATGACTGTATTTGGTAGCTATAGTTAGAACCACTGTGCTGAAGCATTGTCAAGTTTGCTAGTGTGTACCAACTTCAGATGTGTTCATCAGAATCCTTTTACCTTGACTGCTTGAGGGTTAGGCTCACAGATCAGGTTGTAGGCTCGCTGACCACTGAGCCCAGCTCTGGGATTACAAGCTCAGGCTAGCACATCCAGCTCTTTTACTTTACTAAGCCATCTCTTCACCACACCTCTCCTCTTCCAGTGGAGACATATTTCATAATAAGAATGACCTTTGCAGTTGTTCTTAGACCATGGCTTAGAATCCTTTTGGAGATGTTATGCTACCAAATCACTAAATGCACCTCTTTTTGTCTTTCTCACTAATAGAAGGGGAAAGGAGGAAAGGAGGCAACAATTGCATCATTGAGTTTTTTTTTTCATTTAGTTTCTAAGAAATCAATCTTTTATACACTTTACTGGTACTAAAATGATCTCATAGAAACTAAATGGTTTACTAGCCATTTTCATTGAAAACTACAGAAGTAGAATTCATACTTGTTCTTCTGTCTGATGCTAGAATATTTTTTTCCAGGGTCTTTCTCTTTATCACATGTTTCTGGCTATTGCTCAGACTGCTGTAAGATGTTGGAGCTGCAGAGAGACTTCGCCATCATCACTTCAGCGTGTTGACATCCTGAGAATAATGAGGAGGAGGATACTTGAGATGATGCAATTGTTAATTAATCCCTCACTAGAATCAGCTTTTGTCTCATTAATTTTCATACAGAGATTAGGTACTTAGTACAGATCTGTTCACTGACTGTATCAGGGCTGGCAGTTCCTGTCACTTAACAAGGGCTTTAAGTAAAACACTCAACAATTGCCTCTAACACTGAGCTACTTCTGCCCTGCTAATTATTTCAAGATATAGTTTGGTTCCTTGAAAGTCACCCTGGGAGAACAAGAATAGGTCACAACTTGGGTGGTATCTGGGAATACTTTCCAGATAGGATTAAAAGTGGGACCCTGATAAATATTTGCAGTGGCAAAGTCGAATTGCAGTTTTGCTGGGGCCCCAACCTGCTAAGTTCATGTTACTGGCTACTGTAGTCTGGCTTTTGGTTTCTATATTAATTCTCCAAGTAGATGACTACTTGGTAAAAAGAAGATAAATTTGGGGATCTAAAATGAGGCAAAGAAATAGATTTGTACATACTAGTCACACTTGATGCCATATCTTCGTATATTTATGTTCGTGCCTGTTCTGTGAAACTAGAACCTGAAAGAAGTAAGTTGAGTCAGTTCTTACAGGGTTAGTATCTTTGCTTGCAGTGATTTCCTATCATATATTTTTTAATGTGTTTGGAAAGTCTATAATACCAGTTGAATTAGTTCCTTGCTGAGTGAAGTAATGTGCATGTAAATTCAGTTATTCATCAAATTCTTACTGAACATCAACAGCAGCACTGTTCTAAGTGTAGCAGATAAAGATAGTAGTGAGCAAAAAAAAAAAAAAAAAAAGCCACAGGCTTTCTAGTGGTAGCAGACAATAGGCAGATGTACTACTTAGAAGAAACTAAAGCAGGATGAGAAAGTGGCAGCTACGTACCACTTTAGAGTAGTTGGGGACGGTGTCAATAAAAGACAGTAGCAAAGAAAGGGCTCACCCCATGCAAATACCAGGATGGCTACTCTAGATGCAGGACTAGGCACCAGAGACTGAGATAGGAATGTGATGGTGTGATTTAGAGACCAGAGACGTCAAGACTGAAGGTCAGTTGGTGGGTAGAACAAAGATTCCAGGTGTTTTTTTTTTTTTTTTAAACATTTTATTTTCAAGATTTATTTATTATTATAAATGAGTACACAGAAGAGGGTGTCAGATTTCATTATGGGTGGTTGTGACCCACCATGTGGTTGCTGGAATTTGAACTCATGACCTTCAGAAGAGCAGTTGGTGTTCTTACCCTCTGAACCATCTCACTAGTGTTTTTAAAGGGAGAATTATGGGTATTTTGCTATAGTTTGGATAAAGTGTGTTTTAGTCAGGGTTTTACTGCTGCAAATGGACACCATGACCAAGGCAACTCTCCTAAGGACAACATCTAATTGGGGCTCGCTTATAGATTCAGAGGTTCCGTCCATTATCATCGAGGCAGGAGCATGGCAGCATCTAGGCAGACATGGGGCAGGAGGAGCTGAGTTCCACCCCTTGTTCAGAAGGTAGAAGACTGGCTTCCAGGCAACTAGGAGGAGAATATTAAAGCCCAGGCCCACAGTGACACACCTATTTCAACAAGGCCACACCTCCTAATAGTACCACTCCCTGGGCCAAGCATATACAGACCATCACAGAGTGTATGGAAAGAGAAGTGTTATGGTTCTTTAGAATAGAACTGCTATTTATGGAAGGAGGCAGGAACTGGGAAGAGCAGGGTTAGGTGGAATCAGTGGGATAGCATTCTGTAAATCAGTTTTACAGTGAGGAAAATCTAGAAAATTGGAACTTAAGCTTGAATAGTTTCACATTGTAGCAGTTTGTAAGACTCTTCCTCTGTAGAATAGGAAATTGAGACAAGATCTTTCAAAGTAACTAAGGCTCTAAGATTTTTACTCTGTACGGGGCTCCATGCAAATGGTACATGCTCTACTAGGTACACTGAATTTATTCAGTTAAAATACTGGAATCTTAAGACAGAATACCTCTTTCTCTTCAGTGCCTTTGCCATTGCCATATAATGGTAGACCCAATAGTGTATTGCTGTGCTTTTTGTTTTTAACAGCCACACAGCCTTATTAAAAACTAAGACCAGAATAACTCCTGTTGTTTTTCAACTTTTAGAAATGCATTCTTCCACTTGATGTTGCTTTCCTTCCTTGAGAACATCTTGCAATAGAACCAAGGCACCATGACATAAGATGACATAAGATCTTTATTTTGAGATTTGATATTTTGCAGAAGAGAGCCTTGGTGGACAGGTTCTCGTTAGCCCTTTGAGTATGTTGTTCCCGTGTCTCTGGCCTGCATTGCTTCTGGAATGCTTCACTCCTCTAGGACTGAAGGTTTTCTCACTGCTTTTAGCTCCCAGCAGTTTGCAGCTACAAGTACTTCCTTTGTGAATTGCCTAGGTGTTTCTTGCAACTGTAAATTAGTTATTTTATCTATTGTTTTTCTCTTCTGTTATTTCCACTCTGAACTGAAATCCATTCAGTGACTTTATCATTTCTAAATATTGTGCTTTTCTTTAAAATCTTGTACCAAAGTCTCACTCAAACTTCCAAAGTTT
Organism: Montemys delectorum; assembly: GCA_019843815.1. Lineage (NCBI taxonomy): Eukaryota > Metazoa > Chordata > Mammalia > Rodentia > Muridae > Montemys > Montemys delectorum. The sequence goes on along the minus strand of JADRCD010159256.1, from coordinate 33,255 downwards.
AAAATGCAGCTTTCATTTCTTTATCAGATTCCTGTTGGTACTCAGACTTACTGTTGACTTCCTTGATAGTCCTTAATATTTTCCTAATATTCCTTAATAGTTTTAAATATTTGCATCCTAAAGATAACATTTGGTCCCTACCACAAACATTTGAATGAGAAACATTTTCTCCTCTGTTTATACATTTATTAATTTGAGGAGAGAAATAAATATGTAGTTAATACATTGTGGTGACCATGAATTTTTATTTTTAATATTCTGCAATTTATTTTCCTTTCTTTGTTGAGACAGTGTCTCACTATGTATTTTACCATGTCCTGGAATGCACTGTGCGGCCCAGGCTAGGGTTACAGCTGTGTGGTTTTTCACTACAGCTGAGCTAGGCTCAGACATCATTGAATAACTGGTATCTCTGTTGATACCTGCCTCTGCCATCAACTGTTTGGCTCCTGGAACTCTCTTCTACTCTTCTACATTTGGGGGCCAGGTCAGATATGGGGATTTACCCTTACTCTTATTCTCCTTTTTCTAGAAAATTAAATGTTTTCCACTTCTTCTGCTCATTTTGGGGTCTGTTCTGTTATTTCAGGGTGATGTGGCTTCTCTTTTAACTTTGTATGCCACAGACAGAAGACTCTGAAAAAGCAGCAAACTCATGCTCTCACTGGTGCAGGTACATGGATCTGTTTCCCCTCTGTTCTATGCCTTGCCTCCTCCCCCTCCTTCCCTGGGTTCTTTTCCATGAGCAAATAGTTGACCTATCAGTTGGCAATTCTTGAGCATTAAATGGTCATGTAAGTTCTTGACCATTCCACATAATACATCTTCAGAAGAAGGCTATGGCATCTGTGATTCCGATGAACTGAAAATGGGAAAGTCAACAGGTGACAGCTGGTGCTGCTGTGAGAATCGCATGAAACACCCAGAACTGCCAGCCCCTCAGCTCATGGGTTTCCAGGGCTGACTTAGTTCTGATGCTACCTTTCAGGGCTAAACAATTAGGGATCAAAGTTACATATACCATTGCTTCATCTTAACAGAAGGTATATGTTTCCTGGGAATTCTGTTTAAGGTTTCTTAAGCTCCTAGTTGACATTAGCAAGTTGTGTGGGATTTGAAGTCATGCTTGTGTTATTTGTGAAACATTCTTTTGTAACTCAGTCTTGAGGTTTGGTAAGGAACATTCAGAGCTAGTTCCAGTACTGAATTCTTTGACTTGGATCAGCAGTTCTGACTTGGTTCATTGTGAAGTCACATGGTCACACTGTCCACTTTTATCTGTGGCACTTGAGTTTTGAGCTTTGCATTAATGCCACTGGATATTAATAGAGCATTGTTAACCAAAGCAAATTGGATTTGTGTAAAACAATACTCTGTTTTGAAAGCGTAGTCTGTATGGGGAGCATTACACTGAATACACCAATCACCGACAGCACGGATAGGAAATGTTGGTAGCTTTGGGATGATATAATTAGCTAGTACTTGCTAAAATATTAGAACAATTATTAGAATAAGACCCCTACTTTGAAATCTAAATTTGGATATGTATACATATATTTTAACTGCTAAGTAAGCAGTTTTAAATATAACATTTTGGCATAGACTAAAGCAGATGCTGTTAAATTGTATGAGAAATTTTGATGTCTTAAGGATTTTTATTAGTATTGTAACCCCCCAAATATTTTTAGGATATAAATAGTTTTTTGATGAACCTTCACATTTTTGATGTATTGTTTTGGATTTATTTAAAGTAATAATAACCAGTACTCAGAGGCTGTGAGTTCAAGGCTAGCTCAAGCTTTTTATGATGAAATCCTGAGACACGCAACTTAAAATGCCAGCTTTTCCCTCTTGAAATTATTGACTAGCTGGTATGTTTTTTTTTTTTTTTTTTGGTTTTTCGAGACAGAGTTTCTCTGTGTAGCCCTGGCTGTCCTGGAACTCACTCTGTAGACCAGGCTGGCCTTGAACTCAGAAATCCACCTGCCTCTGCCTCCCAAGTGCTGGGATTGAAGGCACGCCACCACTACCCGGCGATAATTTTTATGTTGTATAAAACTATCAATTTTTTCAATTTTTTCTTCTCTAACAATATGTGATAGTACCCCAGCCCACAGGTGTTGGAACTAAGTTTTTAGGGGTTAAATTCTATAGACACTGAGTATCAGGACTGGGAGCTGACACTTTCCACCACATTGTCTTATTTCAGGGTATTATTTGGAAAACAGGTTAATCATAAAGCTCAATGTTAATTTACTATATTTTAGTACCAATGTCAGGAAAAGTCTCTATTCTTTCAGACATTCTGTTTTAAGTAAGCCTGGAAGAGTTGAGGCAAGTGCTTGAACTATAAAATCGAGTGCTGTCTACAGAGGATCCCAGCATGTGATGTGTGCTACGAAGGAAGTACAAGAGCGTTAGAAAGTTCTGTGACTAACCCAGTCATGGAGGTGAGGTTCAGTCTAGGATTTGGCTTGAGACAGTGCTAGGTCCCTTTAAGACATAAACAGAGGGAGCTCAAGCTGAAAGTCCCTTGGGAGAAAATTTCAACCCATTTTTTGGTTGGGAGTGGTGACATATGCCCTTTAACCCTGCGTTCCAGATACAGATGATGCAGATCTGAGTTCAAGGCCAGCCTGGTTCACATAGTGAGACCACTTCTCTATCAACAGAACAAAAATCCAACTTTTGAGCTAAAGCCAAATTGCACCAGTTAAATACTTGATTTGAACTTGCAGTAATTTCTCAATTTGAAGCATAAGAATTGGAGGGGGAGGAGTTTCAAAGAAAATTAGTAGATAGATAGAGCTGCCTCTGTTTAAGAAGTTATTGCAACTTTCTTGGCTTTATAAGTTTCATGTGTATATCATATTTCATGTACATTTCTGCTTGTGTCATTGCAGTAAACTCTGAAGACACTGAAAAAAAATACAAAGTCATGGTTTTGTAGATTTGACTAGAGAAGTCTCAAAGTTAGATTTTCCCTTCATGCCTAAAAAGAAAGTATGCTTAATAGAAAGAGTGTGAGAATTTCCCTTCTGTCAGCAGTCTGACTAATGTTTATCTTTAAACATGTCAGATACTATTTATTTTAAAAAAAATTGATGACAAATTCAAAGAATTTATTGAAAGAAAAGAAACTTGTATTTTCCCAGCCTTCTTGAATAAGCATGGATGCTGGGGGCCGGGGCCGGGGGGTTGGGGGGGTGGGGTGGGGAGGGAGGCTTGCGATAGGAGAGTGTACCAGGGAATGGGAAAGCTGCATAGGACTGGGGCATTGATGACAGGAGACACAAGCTTGAGAGTCTCTGTGCAACACAGATACTGAGTATTGGACAATTTGACTGACGTCCACCTATCAAAATAGCCTCCAGAGTTAGCACACACATCTAGTTTGTGTTGCACATTTTATATGCCTTCTTGGATGTATTATATCTGTGTAGATAGCAATTCCTTCTCTGAAAATGGGATGGCGTGATCTATAGTCATTGTGTTTTGCTTTCTCTTGGTAAAAGCTTGTGTCTTGCTGTGTTAGCACAGAAGAATCTGGTGTTTACCACAGTAAACCTGAGACGATTTGGATTGGAGTTTCTGCCAGGGTCCCCTTCCCAAATTTTGGAAGAGTGAGGTTATTCCCCAGCCTAGGCACCCGTTCTTAGGACCATTAGACCATTGACCTCTTTGCTGCAGTAATGGGGAGAGCAGCCCTTTGGAGGATGACCTCAGCAGCGGTGGGTGGACATGAGCAGCTGGGAAGGCAGCTCCTTCACTACTTTGGCTTTTCCATCTTGTCTTTCTTTAGCATACATGTTGTAATTTGTGATATCATTTAAGACTCAGCTCAGAAAAGGGTTGTTTTGTTTTCTTTATGTGTATTCCTCTTTACTATTAGATTTTTGTCTCTTTTGGTGACTTACAGTTGCCTGAAGTGTTTAGAATTTAGATGGTGTGACCTCCAGGGTAATTTGAAAAGGGATAACCTCAATAAAGGTCTGGTTCTGACTTCTAAATTTCCTTTTTTCCTCTATTGTAGCTATCATCTTGTATTCACTCCTTCTCCTGAGTATTTTGTCCTCCATCTTTGTCCTGTTCAAGTTTCTTTGCTGTCTCTTAGGTTATCATTTATAAGATTTGACATACCATATAAAAGGTACATCAATAAGACTGTGACTAGAATCAAGACTTATTTCACAGCTAAAGTATGAGAGAGGCTTTCAGTATAATAAGCTTTGCCCTCTTTTATCATGGGAAGGAGTGTTGAACATATCTTGCCAAGTCAGGATAATGTACTATATGCTTTCCAGTACATATAATTTGACTTACTGAAACTAAAAACCTTTTATATGCAACTTTCTTATTATCATTATTCATCTTTAATAAATAGCCAATCTTGTATATTTGTTAGATGAATCTTTTTATTGTCTTCTATTTACTGTGTAAGGTCTATTTACTGGGTAAGGTATAATACATTAGTTTACAGTTCATGGTTTTTTATAGGTGATGCTAAAAGGAAAATGTGTCCTCTTAAATGTCTCTTTGCCCAAAAGCAGGCTTGTTCTTTGTCCACATAACTCATGGAGATTTGATCCTTAAGGCCAGGCGTGGTGGCGCACGCCTTTAATCTCAGCGCTTGGGAGGCAGAGGCATGTGGATTTCTGAGTTCGAGGCCAGCCTGGTCTACAGAGTGAGCTCCAGGACAGCTAGGGCTATATAGAGAAACCCTGTCTCGAAAATCAAAAAAAAAAAAAAAAAAAAAAGAGAGATTTGATTTCAGCTGTGATCATTTGCAAGAGGAGTTAGAGTACTGAGGGATCCTGCTTTTGATCTTCTCTTAATGGGATGGGTCAGAGCTAGGTTTTTTTTTTTTTTTTTTTTTTTTGAGACAGGGTTTCTCTGGATAGCCCTGGCTGTCCTAGAACTCACTCATTTTACCAGACTGGCCTTCAACTCAGAAATCCTCCTGCCTCTGCCTCTCAAGTGATGGGATTAAAGGCGGGTGCCACCACCAACTGACAGGGTCAGAGCTTCTTAAGTGGGCACAGCAAGAGCAGAATTGACCAGGCCCGATACATGTTGTAGTTCAGGGAAGCTGCTAGTCTAACTCACATAGGACCAGCTGGGTACATTTTTCTCTTTCTGAAGGAAATTAAAAAGCCAGGCCACTTAAGGACTGCTGCCCACTAAAATGCTGACTTAAAAATATTGAAATGCCTAGCTATAGATTTGACTGTCACAATTGAAATGTGGCATTGATACTTAAATTATGGTTTTATAATCATGGTGTGTCAGTTCAATTGCCCAAAGCTAGACATCTCACCCACTTCATATATGTCTGTTGTATATGTAGAGAGTTCTTAAAGCCTTCCAGGACATGGTATTGGTGGGTAGGGATTATTATCTCCATTTAGATGAGGAGACCAGCTCTCAGAGGGGAGCTTTAATATAAAAAGTAAATTGATAGGCATTTCATATGGCTAAATAGTTACTGAAGGCTGCATTGAATATGCAAAAGGTCTCCAGTGATGGTAAAGACTGGCCTTTTCCCTAGTCTCTAAGTGGGAAGGAAAAAAAAATCATACTTTAAGAGGACTGGGAAGAACCCAGCACAATGACTGACAGTGTGTTACTATGTCTTTGTCTAAAGAATGAGTGAAATGATATGGTTGTCATTTATGCCCAGAAGCTGCCTTTCCAAGGCCCAATCTGCAAAGGGGGGAAGAATGTCAGCATTGCTTCAGACTCTTGTTGCATACTGGCACCATTAAGAGATTGGCCCATTTCCCTACTTAAAAGGTATTGATATTTGGATGGCTGTAAGTTACACTGGTGACAGTGTCATGGTAGCTTCCTGAGCTCTGAAGAGACACTTTAGTACAGCTTTGCCCCACTGTTTTTTTTTTTTTTTAAAGAATTATTTATTTATTTATTTTACATATATGAGTTCACTGTAGCTGTCCTCAATCACACCAGAAAAGGGCACCAGATCCCATTCTAGATGGCTGTGAGGTACCATGTGGTTGCTGGGAACCGAACTCAGGACCTCTGGAAGAGCAGTCAGTGCTCTTAACCACTGAGCCATCTCTCCAGTCCTGCCCCCACTGTTCTTGAAAATGAAAGACAACTAAACAACCCTCCTCCCTCCTAGGTTGATAGGTCTATACATTATCATCTGTGCCTAGTATGCCTGACGTCACTGAGTGCAGATGCTTCCTACAAAAAAAGTAGGCTGAAGTCTGCACTAAAAACGAGTTTATGTTCATAAGCATTGCCCCAAGTACACTTTAATATTGTTTTTACTGTTCCCGGGGGCTACGCTCTCAGTCTTAATGCCTTTCCTGAAGGAGGATAGGGACATGTGCCAAAAATCATTTTGGTAGGTGAGTATGGTGGCTCATTTCTGTAATCCAGCATGTGAGACACTACAGTAAAAGGATGGTTAAGTTTGATGCTAGCCTGGACTACATGGCCAGACCTCTATCTCAAGAAATCAAAGTCATCCCCGGTGGCTACACAGTCATCTTTCGTTGGTGTTAATATTTTTGTCCAGAGTTGACATAAAGATTGTCTTATTCTTTTGTATGCTTGAGGAGAAAACATTTTGGACTTTATAACTGGGAGGTCCAAAGAAGAGCTTTAAGCATTTAAGAAGTAGCCCCAAGCATGGTGGTGTAATCATTCCTGCACTCCAGAGGCTGGGGAGAAGGAGCAGGAGTTCAAGGTCCGCCCAGCCTGTAGGGCACTTCATTCAAAAGTACAAAAGGAGTTCAGTGATATGTAGGTTAGTGTGTATGCATCAATAACGGCATGCATATAAGACAGTCCTCCCTTAATTGTATGTTATAATTCTAATTAAAGTGGTGTTAAGGTTTTTAATTGTAATTAAGGGGGAAGAAACCGTTAGGCAAATAATTGTCCTTAGGTACAGTTTTTTTTATGATTTTTTTTTTTTTTTAAATCTGGTTTTATTGTAGACTGTCTCTAAAATACACAGCTGATAGTTTAGTGTTAGGAAGAATTAGCTCAGTTTGTAGGAACTTTGTGCTATATTTCATGAATGTTATGCGGTAAATCTTTGGGGCAAAAAATCACTACGTCGAATTGGTGCCTTAATTTAATCAAGAAATATTTTCTTTCAGATCCAGTAGAATTGAAATATACATTGGTAAAACAAAAGACAAGTTGGTGTTAGTAGAGTCTTTGTTTCTAAGATGTATACATCCACGAATAAGTCTATAAGATATATATGTATTTTTCTCTAAGGCATTTAAAAAATTTCAATTTGGGGACTAAGAAGATGGCTCTGTGGGCAGCTCACCATTTGACCTTGAAGGCCACACAAGCCAGGCATGGTAACCTGTGTCTGTGACGCCAGTGTTCCTTACTTGGGCGAGATGAGAGGCAGAGACAGCATCCCTGGAGGCCCGTGAGCCAGCCAGCCTGTCCTGGGAAGCAGCAGAGACCCTGTGTATGCACCATTGCACTTAGCTTTAGTTGTATTTTGGAGATCAATTGCTAAAAAATTTAAAAGAGTTGTTAGAGGATGATTAGGAAGTTAATTTTTGTTGTTTGTGATCACATCATTAATTTTTATAAAGTAATATTTCATACAAGCTAAACAATACTTGTTTCCCGAGCAGTCATTTCCAGTATTCACACTATAGAGAGACCAGCATAATTGCTAGACCTTCAGATTTGATGTGAAATTCTGATAAGCACCCACAGCAAACAGCTTTGGATGCCTGCATACTTATATCGTTCAAGACACCCACATTGCTATTTAGCTGGTTAGGGACACACATACTCAGTTTTCTTATGACCGAGATGGAAAGAGATGCTTTTTTTGTGTATATAGACTTTAAATTTCAGAGTGAAAACTGGAAAAAACAAGTTAATAAATTGCCAAGCAGGCCTGTTTTTTTTTTTTTTTTTTTTTGTGGTTTTATTTGAATAATTGAATGACTGAGGGGGTTGGTGAAATTGAGGAAGAGTTTTATTTTTCTGTTTGGAATCAGTATTGATCCTCTGCTGTTTGGGAAGCATTTAACAGCAGTGCAAAGCCCAACTAGGATTGCGATTATGACACACTAACACTTGGTCACCTTAAAGAAAAGCTATTTCTATGTTTTTCTGTTAAGGTTAATGTCTACTAACGAGTTGCTATATTTACACCATATTCTATGTAAGGAGAAGAACAATAATAGCCTAGTGGCAAGGGAAAATTTACCTAGTGATGTTGAAGTGCGAAAATCAGTTATAAAAAAACTGGAATCAATTTGAAGGTAATTGTAGAGCTGAAGAATCAGTGTTGGAGATCATAACTGTGCTTTGTTATCTGGTGTTGAGTGTGAAGTAGGAACCACAGTGAGGTGCGAAGGCTTAACTTTAGACTGAGTACCTGTGCTCCAAGCCATTTCCTTTTACCCACCATGTTTTCATGAAGTCTTGTAATGCTAGCTTGGAGATGTCGGGCCTGTGTCCCACTAAGGGCTGAACAGATAGAACATTGAGAGGAGAGGCAGAGAATAAGAAAAGAAGAGCTACAGAATTAGGTATGGAACTTTACCCAAGAAAGAGAAGTAAGACTGTACTCTGAGTTGTGAAAAGTCTGTAGAGCTGATGACCAGGAGCAAGCTGGGTCGGTGTGGAGGTCGTTCTGAATGGATCTGGGAGTCCTTCTGGGAGATCTTCTGTGTTGGTTGCTGGGGAAGAATTTTAAACAGGGAGGTGGCTGCTCATGCCTTTAATCCCATCACTTAGTGGGGCACAGGCAGACAGATCTCTGAGTTCAAGGCTGGCTTGTTCTAGAGCAAGTTCCAGGACAGTCAGGGCTACACAGAGAGACCCTGTTTTGAGAAACAAAAACAAACAAGCAAATACACAAACAAACAAACAAGGATTTTACATTGTTAATGTTGGTATTTCAGATGTGGGGAAAGGTATGGCAGCCAGATGATAGAAGGCATGTGCAGCCTGACTCTGTCTATTATCCATCTGTGTGTCTGTCAGTATGTTCATCTGTCTGTCATCTTTGAGTTCTTACTGTATAGCTCAAGATTACCTAGAATTGGGACAGGCTGTCCTTGGAGTATTGGGATTTCAAAACAACCCCACCATAACCCTAGCAGAAAGCAGGCAGGCCGCAGTCCCTGGACACTCCACATACCACCAAAATGTAAAAACATGCATTCTGTTATTTTCTCTCTCTCTTCCTTTCTTCCTTTCTTCCTTCCTTCCTTTCTTTCTTTCTATTTTTTTCTTTTTCTTTTTTTTTTTTTTTTTTTTTGGTTTTTTGAGACAGGGTTTCTCTGTGTAGCCCTGGCTGTCCTGGAACTCACTCTATAGACAAGGCTGGCATTGAACTCAGAAATCTGCCTGCCTCTGCCTCCCAAGTGCCAAGATCAAAGTGTGTGCCACCACTGCCTGGCTGTTATTTTCATTATTCATTCAGACTGGATCATGTCATGTTGCCTAGGGTGGTATCCAGATTTTGAGTTCAAACAATCATCCAGTCTCTGTTTTCTGAGTGCTAGGATATAGGTTTATACTACTAGGGTCCATTTTAAAATCTGGAATCATTAAAGTGGGTTTACTTCATAGAAACACTTCAATTTTACATTTCCTTGTACTTTGTTGCTTTGGTCTTTCTTAGGTAAAGTATTGTCTTTATCATATTGAAATACTTGAGCCAGGCTATTTAGGAAGGAATACTTATTTGGCTCACAGTTGTGATTGCTGAAAGCCCAGGCAGCATGTTGGTAATAGCTTCCCCTTGACTGTGTCACCTTAGCGTGAGGTACAGCAGCAGGAGTATGTGCAGATGTGAGGGTTACACCACCCACATCCAGGATACATGCTTACAGGGTAGCTCCCTGGTGGTGTAGGGACCTGGAACTAGGCCTCTCTCTTCTTAGGGTTCTATATCTCTAGTACCACTATAGTGGGTACCATCAGTCAGAAACCTGTATGGGAACAGACAGGTTTACAAACTATGTAAATTATCGAATCCTCTTGGAAGTCTTTGTTATGTCATCCTAAGTATGGTTAACCATGTTATATATGTTTTTATCAAGCGATTCAAAGTTACATCTAATTCCTTTTTAAAATTGTTTATTTTATGTACACTGGTGTGAGGGTGCTAGATCCCTTAGAACTGGAGTTACAGACAGCTGTGAGCTGCCATGTGGTTGCTGGGAATTGAACCCTGGTCCTTTGGAAGAGCAGACAGTACTCTTAACTACTAAGCCATTTCCCTAGACCCCTATGTCTAATTCTTATTTTGCATTCATATTTCTTTCTGTCACCAGGAACCTTTTGAGGATGGCTTTGCAAATGGAGAAGAAAGTACTCCAACCAGAGATGCTGTGGTCACATATACTGCTGAGAGTAAAGGAGTTATAAAGTTCGGCTGGATCAAGGGTGTATTAGTATGTATGCTTAGATTCCGTTTAGTTACAGGCCTTCTGTTGATTAGAAAACTTAGTCGATGCTCTCAAGAGAATTATTGTTTTTCTGCTTTAACAATTTGCTTGTGAGTACTATGAAAAGCCTAGCTAATACCTTGTGTGTTTCTTTTGTTTTTAGGGGAGAACTGTTAATTAATTATACACACCATCTGAATAGGAATTGTAAAGTGACAAATGTTATTTTTTGGTAGAATGGGTCTTGCTATATAGGATTGGCCTAGAATATGCAAAGTACACTGGACAAGCCTTGAACTTTGTGGTCAGCATTTTATTTCTGCTTCCTAAGTGCTGAATCAGTTGTAACAATACACAAACAGGAACTCAGAATAAAACATCATCATGCTCAAGTTATGAGAGTATCATACTCAGTTTAAAACTTTAAAAATGATGTGACCCATTAACATTTGTATTGGCTGTATGCAGTACTTAACTCTGCCTTAACTGTTTATGACCAATTGTTATGAATACACATGCAAAACTTATCAAAGAAGATTGTTGTAGTCTTATCCAGGCCTGGTGGCATAGGCCATTAACCCCAGTAGTTGAAACAGAGGCAGGGGGATATCTGAATTCAAGGCTAATCTGGTCTTTGAATTCCAGGACAACCAGGCTACACAGAAAAATCCTGTCTGAAAAATAAAAGTCAAAACAAAAAAAAAAAGTGTCGAAATCTTAAACAGCTGTTATGTTTCTGACACTTCTAGTGAGCACATTTGTTTGTAAACATATTTACATTGCACTTACTTACATCAGCTAACAGTAAGCTTTCAATATGCCTCTGACAAACTTAAGGATATTAGATTTCAAAACTCCTGTGGTTTCATGTGCATTTTCTTTCTTTTTTTGGCTTGTTTAATGTTTATTACTGTATTGTTTCTCTGTGGTGTGACTTCTTTTCTCTCATAGGTACGCTGTATGTTAAACATTTGGGGTGTGATGCTCTTTATTAGATTGTCCTGGATTGTGGGTCAAGCTGGAATAGGTGAGTCAAGCCTTACACCACTTGATCTCTGTGTTAAAATAGCTATATGCCTTTCTAAATTGTTGACCGAGTTCTGTTGCCCTTTAGGCATATTGCTACCATAGTTGACTTACACAATTTTGATTTTCTCAAAAATGAGATTAAGATTAGGTAGTTTATGGCCTGTGCCTTAGTTACTTATCTATTCCTGTGAAAAAATACCATGACCAAGGCAGCTAAGGAAACAAAGCATTTAATTGAGGGCTTGCTTATAGTTTCATAAAGTGAGCCCTGGACCTTAATGGCAGAGAACATGGCAGCAGGCGTGACCCTGGAGCAGTGGCTGAGCTTATGTTACATGATTCACATGCAGAACACATTGAGAGTGAGACTGGGCCTGGTATAGGCTTTTGAGCCCTCAAAGCCCATCCCCAGTGATGCACTTCCTCCAACAAGCCCACACCTGCTAGCCCTTCCCACTTAGTCAACCAAACAACTAGAAAGTAAACATTCAGATATGAGAGCCTATGGGGGCCTTTCTCATTCAAAACACCAGTCCATAATGTTACTTCAGTGTTTAGCCCAGCAGCCTGTTCTAGGTAATGACAAATTGAGGAGTATAAGATTCTTAGTTGTTTTTGTTTTTTCTCCTTTAAAGGTCTCTCCGTCGTTGTAATAGCAATGGCTACCGTTGTGACAACTATCACAGGGTTGTCCACTTCAGCAATAGCTACCAATGGGTTTGTGAGAGGAGGTGAGCCCAGCTGGCACAGGCCCTACCTGAAAGACATGTTCATGCTTTTTAACTTACTGCATCTTCCTGTGTTGTAAATCCCATCTTTGTATTTGAGAGCTTGCACTTGGCAGACTGTTTAGAGTCCTGTGGATTCTGCCCTTAAATACTGTGGCTTCTCAGTCCTATCACTCAGACCTGCATTCTTGCAGACTACAAAAGTAGATGACAGCCACAGGTACCCTTTAAAATGACCACTGTGTAACCTTACATCTGAAATTAATATGAACTTGGCTATTCTGTGGCTAGATGATGTATATTTTACTTGTACTTCAGTCAGTCAGAGAATTGCTGAGCACCTTTTGGCACATGCTGGGTTTGTAACAGGGTCCGGCAAGGTCCAGTTTTTGTTAAGAATAATTGTAGCCACTGTTTGAGACCTACAGGCTGGGAGTGACACCATGGATTTGTCATACATGGCCTTGGTGAATGCATCATTGCTGTTTACTTTCATTATTTATATGACTAATGAGACCAGAAAGGAAACAGTTATATTCATATTAGCAAAATTTAATCTAGATTGTGCTGCTTGGTGGTCTCAAATGTCTAAAAGAAAAAAAAATTTTCTCTGAATTAATTGAAAACCTCCTTATTTGGGTATCAGTAAAGCCAAAACACTGAAATTGAGGAAAACTTAATATTTTGCTACATGTGACAAAAAGTACTGCATTAGTAAAATCAGTTTCTCATTGATTGTCAGTTTTTTTTTTTTCTTTCTTTTTAAATCTATTGTTTAGCTGTGGATTGCTAGTATTACCAAGCATGAAGTGCTGTATTTTTTTTCTATGATAGGGAAATTTCTTCTAATTATAAGCTTTATATAAGCTACAGAAGGCAGTTCTAAAGCTCCTGTTTTATTAAGGCAGTTCTCACTGCAGTACTTCCTGTAAACACAGCATCTCAGATACCAGTCTTCTGATGCACTTCTTTCTGAAAATACATTCACCTACTTGGCTAAATCTGCTTTGTGAATTCCTTGGTATACTTAAAAGAATTATTGGCATTAAAACCCTCACTTGTTTTCAATCTTTTTCTTAGGAGGAGCATACTATTTAATCTCTAGAAGTCTAGGGCCAGAGTTTGGTGGTGCGATTGGCCTGATCTTTGCTTTTGCCAACGCCGTGGCAGTGGCTATGTATGTTGTTGGATTTGCAGAGACCGTGGTGGAGCTACTTAAGGTAATTGGAACTGGCTGCTCATTTGCCAGATCTTCACTGGCAAAGTGCATGAGATGATACAGCGCACACATCTAAGCCTACGTGTGAGGTTTAAAAGATGCCGTCTACATTATTAACTCTTGCTTATGGAGTAGGAACTGTGGGGTTTTGACAATAACATGAGGGTTTATTCTTTATCCTCTTGTATCATAAAAGACCATTAAAGCATGAGTTCACTACTTATATCAAACACAGAATGCATTCTGATAATGCCGCTTTATAAAACCCAACTGTACCAGTCAGATTATAATTTTCTTGGTTGGTAATTCTTTTTTTGATTTATTGGTTCCATATTAGATATACTAGTAATAGTAATTTAGTAAGACATTAGATATCTAAGATATCAGTTGAATAGCAACTAATAGTAATATTTTTTTCTTTTTTCTTTAACTTTTATTCCTCTTGATTTTGAGACAGGGTCTTGCAGTGTGGCTGGCTAGGAGCTTGTAGTATAAACCAGGCTAGCCATGAAATTTTGATAGTTCTGCCTCTGACTTCCAAGTACTAGGAACACCAGCACGTGTCATTATACCTACCTCTGTCCATCGCTTTAATGAACATTGATGCAGTGTCTATATGTAAACAGCTGCTCGTTGTATTTCTCCTTTGTAGGAACATTCCATACTTATGATAGATGAAATCAATGATATCCGAATTATTGGAGCCATTACAGTAGTGATTCTTCTGGGAATCTCAGTGGCTGGAATGGAGTGGGAAGCAAAGGTGAGCTGTGACAGAGATAGATCTCTCCGCATTGTCCACACAGCCTGTGTTCTAGGAAACTCAAACTGTGATGTGTGTTCAGACTCTAGTGGAAAAAGTAGCCATTTTTTATAGAAGTTTATGATATATAAGTATTGGCATTTAAAATGATATATTTGAAGATAACCCATTTTAAATCCACTTAAACACTGTTTTTCTTTGTATGCTTGTTTTTGAGTGATTAAGAATTGAGTCCAAGGCCCCTTGTGTGATTGGCGTTCTGTCTATCATTGAGTATATCCCAGTCTTTCATTTATTTACAACTGTAAAAAGTGACTGTATTGAGAAGGTTATAATTTCATCCTTCTTGGGCCACAATGTGTAAGAAGTTCTTGCTGGAACAGCAAGATGGTGCTTGCTGTAGGAGGAAGCCCTGTGATCTGAGCTGGATTTGAGGTAGAAGGAGGAGAGAGCCAACTTCCTAGAGTGTCCTGAGTGCCACACATGCTATGGCACATGTGGCTCCATTTCCATAATAATCATATCTTTAAATGTTGTTTAAAAAATGTTATCTGCACAGATGATAGTGTTTACCCAGAGTATATGAGAAGCTAACGTTAGAGAAGAGTTGATAGCTCTCAGCTTTCTCCTCTCCAGCGCCCTTGCCCCTGAATTCCCCATTGTCATGTCTTTCTGTTTTTCCGTCTTTCTTAGAACAGTTGCAGACAGATGTGGCATTTATGTTTGGACCTGATACAAAACTTATGTTGGCAACAAACATATTCTTTACCATCCTAAGATGGTAGTCTGGGCAGGGAGGTCTGGAGAGTTGTACAGAACGAGGAGTCAGTGGCTTGGGTGGGGATTTGCCCACCTTTAGGACTCGTTTTAGAAATGGGCAGCATGATTCTATCCATAACTGAGCATTCTCAGTTTTTCCCGAAGCAGGGTCTCACTAATAATCTGAGAGCTGGGACTAGTCACAGACTTGTGATCCTTCTGTCTGTAGATTATCTAACAAGTGGAAGCTTCAGGCTCACGACCCTGCATCTAGCTTTAATATGGCTCTTTAAGAGCTGTTATTCATGTAACAGCATTTATTGAGTACCTACTGAATGCTTTGCATTCTTTAAGACATTTGGCAGAAAGATAGAATAAGACAAATTACCTGTGTGATAGAAGTAGATACAAGAGACAAGGTTTAATTCACTGTTTAACTCCACAGGCTCTGATCCTGTGTGATGGAAGTAGGTACAGGCGACAGGTTGTGATTTTCAGTGTCTAACTCCACAGGCTCAGATCGTTCTTCTGGTGATCCTCCTCCTGGCCATTGCTGACTTCGTCATAGGAACATTTATCTCACTGGAGAGCAAGAAGCCCAAGGGTTTCTTTGGCTATAAATGTAAGTGAAAAGATGGAATACTTTCTTAAGTGCAAATTACAGCATTGTGCTGTTAACTAAATTTAGTACATTTTAGGTAATTTATACCTAAATTGTACCTGTAATTATGTTTGGTCTGGTGATTCACACTAATTAATAATTCAGGTTTTGCCCTCTTTATTATATAGGCTGTACAGTTAGAGTAAAATCACTTTCATTTTTATCTTTTGTGTTTGAATATTAACAGCAGCAGGGGGTAGAATGTAGAGAAGCCCCTTTTACTAAGGAGGATGTGCCAGCATGGCTCGCATTATGTGTCCAGTTTTGTGTTCTTGGTACTGGAAGTGTGAAAAATGTATCTTTAGGTGATTTTATTGTTGCATACACATAGGGGTTTATTTACTCTAAGATGTCTATGATGTCATCAGATTGGATTAAGTCATAGAACCTGTTATTTATATTGTCTATCATTAACCAAATTTTTAATTGGCACGTGACATTTTAAACATAACAGTTTAAAAGTGCTGTGGATTGTGAAAGCAGACAGAAGTTGCTTAAAATCATGACTTTTAATCTTTAAATTCTTCAGCTCCTCTCTACTAAGGAGAGTGGCAGTGTAGGAGCCGTACTTGATGCACGATGCACAAGTGCTTTTTAGTCTTCATGGCCTCCTAAGCAACGGCTGGCATTTCAGTCCAGGACCACTCGAATTCAGTTGTTTGCTTTTCTTTCCTGTTTAAAACAAAACAAAACAAAACCGTGACTCATTAAGCTTTTTTGTCTTCTATGATGCTGACAGTTTTCAAGAATACAGATCTTTACTTGTTCTATGTGTGGGGTCATTTATCCAGGTGTGTGGTTTACATTAGCTTGGTAAGTGATATGTTCTCAGCACCTGGAGTAAGGCCCCGATCTGATCTTTCCCACTTTCTCCATATTACTGTCCATCTTCCTAGGAGGTCAGAACAGGAATTCAAGGTAGGAACCTGGAGGCAGGAGCTGGTTCAGTGGGCCATGGAGTGCTTCTGCTTACTGGCTTGCTCAGTCTGCCTGTTAAGCTTTATCTTTTTGTTAATGTGAGACTAAGAGGCTCCCTTCTTGGGAAGTTGCCATTTAATAAGGAAGTGACACTTTGAGACAGTGTATAGTCTTACCTCTGTCTGACTTTAACCAAATGGTTTTGTTAGTAACCCTTGAGCGAGCTTCTGTCAGGTCACACTGACATCGAACAGCATTGTTCCCTCTCCTTCCTTAGTCACATTCTTCTCCTTTTTGAAAGGCTTTCCTTGCTGGCTGTGAGACTGGCACTCTGCTCTCAGCTCAGCAATTGCTGTTATCTGTTACTTCTCTTACCCTCTGTCTTAGTTAGGGTTACTGTTGCTATGATGAAACATCACGACCAAAAAGCAAGTTGGAGAGGAGAGGGTTTTTGGCTTACACTTCTATATGCTGCAAGAGGTGACAGAACTCCATGTGGTACTGCAAATGAAAGGGAAATGGACATTTCATTTTAGTAGTAGGGTCAGTCTGAGACTGAGAAGAAGAAAGGAGAAGAGATGAGAGAAGGATGATAGACAGAAATAAGGGCCATTGCCTCTGTTACAAGCACTTCCAGGATGGTCTTGCGGAAACGGGAAAACCATGAGCTGATTAGGTCTCAGGGCTACAATGGCTGTAATGAAGCACCATGGCCGGATGCAGCTTTGGGAGGAAGGGCTTTGTCTCCATATTACTGTCCATCTTCCTAGGAGGTCAGAACAGGAATTCAAGGTCGGCACCTGGAGGCAGGAGCTGCTTCAGTGGGCCATGGAGTGCTTCTGCTTACTGGCTTGCTCAGCCTGTCTGCTTAAATAACCGATGACCACCAGCTCAGTGATGGCATCACCCACAATGCACTGGGGCCTCCCCAATCAATAATTAAGCTTGCATACAGCTGGACCTTTGGAAGAGGAAATTTCTTAAATAAGGTTCCCTTCTCTCAGATGAATATATTGTGTCGCAGGTGACACAATAACTATCCACCACACTCTCTTGTTCTTTCAGTTCACAGTTGTATTTATCATGGTCCTGGTCTGCCAACTATATTTTTTATTTTGGTGTCTCATAGTTCACATTAACTTTAGGAGGTTGTAACATTTTAATTTTTAATTGCTCCTATACACTATTTTAATTTTTAGCTAAAAATGTCTGGCTCAGGAAATAGGGAAGACTATGTTAAAAATCAGTAGGAGTGTGAATGAGTAGAGAGCAGGACCGGCTGGCTCCAGGTACCCACCTCCTCCTTTCTTAGGAGATGTCCTGGTTTTGGTGTGTTTGCTTTCTTTAGAGGAGAGTTGGGTAGTAGTCTATAATTGTGATTTTTGTTTGAGTTAGAGATAACTATTAAGTTTGGAGGTTCTTTAAATTACTGGTAAGAGTAACCAAAAAAGTAGGATATAACAAAGATTAAATCACCATTTGATTACCAACCATTCCTTCATACCAGAAAACAAGAGCACTGATAACTATAAAAAGTCATATAGTTAGTTGCTTTGTTAAGTTAGTTATTGTTATTACTGAATTAGCATTAAATAAAAATGAGCAATTGTGTGGAGACCATATATACTGATAACTCTTAACTAAATTATTTTGGTCTTATTTGCTGTCTAGTAATTGCCAAAGTATTTTGTCTTGTGCAGCTGAAATCTTTAATGAGAACTTTGGGCCGGACTTCCGAGAAGAGGAGACTTTCTTCTCTGTGTTTGCCATCTTTTTTCCTGCTGCGACTGGCATTCTAGCTGGAGCGAATATCTCAGGTGATCTTGCAGTAAGTATTATGAAGCACTGTATCTTCGCACATATGTAAAAATGCTCTGTGTGTGTTTATTTTTAAAGATAGACTAAAAGTGTCCTCTTGTCTTTTAGGATCCTCAGTCAGCCATACCCAAAGGAACACTCTTAGCCATTTTGATTACTACAGTGGTTTACATAGGAATTGCAGTGTCTGTAGGTAAGCAGCCTTTGTTTCTTCATGTGTCTCAGAGACGTTGCAATGTTCACAGCATAGGTGTTATTACAGCGTTTTCTGCCTTTACTATTCCAAATATTTTTGGTTAAAAAAGTCATATAGTTAGTTTCTTTGTTAAGTTAGATATTGTTATTACTCTTTAATATTAAATAAAGTTTTAAAGAGTTGCGAGACCCAGGCAATCACTTTGAACCCTATTCTGCATGTATCTATTTTCAAACAAAATTATAAGGTCTGAATTTATTAGTTTCATAATAAGATGTTTCCATGCATATTTAGTAAAAATATTGTAATTTTACCACATTTAAAAATTGTTTTGTTTAGAAGTAGCAACAGACCTTTATTTTCAAGTTTTATAGCTATCTCTTAGTATAATTTGAAAGTTAACTGAAAAAAAGTTAGAAATGGTAACTGATGGACCAAATTGCCTTTTAAAAATGCTTTTGGATATGATATATTCTTTTTTTATCATTCTTTAATCTTTTTTTACAGTCCAGTCTTTGTACCCCTCCTAGTCTCCCCTCTTACTGTTCCACATCCCATACCTCCTCCCCAATATAATATATTCTTAATACATAATTCTGAAATTTGTTTGAGAAAACAACTATGTATATAAGCATACTCATTTAACAAAATTTATGTTTCCCTAAAACTTTCCAACATGCTTATAATATATAGCTGAGCTAAACAAAATTTGTTTTTAATTTAACTAATGGAGTAACTGGTTATGTTCCAACTTTTAAAATAATTTGTTGCCAAGGATATATCTCTGACATGTCTGGCCCTCTGGTTGCTGGACCTCATGTTATCTTCATTCCATCAGTGCTAAGTAAGCAATGCCTGCCGATTCTGGTGCTCAGGAGGGACCAGTGAAAGCTCTGCAGCGTCGCTTTGTGACTAGTTCAAACCAACAGAACCTTTATCACCCAAAAATGTCAGGCATAGCCACACTGTGGAATCCTCATGCTCAGGAGACAGAAGCAGGAGTCTCCCTTAAGTGTGCCCATTCAAGAATAGACAGTGGCGGTCTCCCTAAGAAACCAGGCACAGGACATGAAAGTATGACTACTTGCAAGCTGATTGGAGTCACAGGGCTCTTGTCTCTCCAGTCTGTGAGGTCTCAGAGCATGTAGAGGGAAAAGTGCTTTTGCCAGCATGGTTCAAAGGTAGAGGGAAACAAAAGCAGCCAAGTGCTCTGTAGCCCATCTAGGCATTGAGATGTTTGTACAAGGTTTTCCGCATTTGTGAAATACCTCGTTACTTAAAAGTTTAGTCACCCCCAAACTTCTCTTACTTCATTCAGAATAAAGATATGTATGAATGCAGCATATGCCAGTATCAATGTGTACCTATACAGAACTGTGATTTCTTCATGAATGGTTGTATAATTTTAAGAGGAATGCAGATATGACTTATCTCATTGTTACTTGTGCTTCAGGTTCTTGTGTTGTTCGGGATGCCACTGGGAATGTTAATGATACCATTACAACAGAGCTGACAAACTGTACGTCTGCAGCCTGCAAATTAAACTTTGACTTTTCTTATTGTGAAAGCAATACTTGTTCTTATGGGCTAATGAACAACTTTCAGGTGAGCGTTGGGTTTATATTATATAGACATTCTGTATTTATCTAAGGATTAGACCACCTGAAATCTGGCCATTCAAAATGTCCCTATACATTAGGAAAGATGGTTGTTACTTTCTGCCCCTCCTACTAAACCCTGTTATTACTAACTAGGCAAATGGGAAAACACAAAAGAGTAAATAAACTCTAAACTATTTATGAGTAAAAAAAGCCCTTGAGAGTTACACTTTTCTAGTAGTGTACAGTGCGTATACATGTAGCATATGGGTATATACTATTTTATACTATTTTAGAAAGCCATGAAGCAAGCATCTTTCACAAAAGTCATTTTGTCTGGTCTGTCTCTGGGGTCTGTCTGCTCTGTTCCATTGAGTTTAGGTCTATTTGTTCATCAGCATCAGTCCTGATTCACATGGTTAGTATGTAGTAAGTCTTGAAGTCAGATTAACTTCTTTCAACATAGTTCTAGCAATTTTAGCTTCCTAGTAACTAGTCGTTCCCTCATTGTTTATATGTAAATAAACAAGATATACTGATCAGTAGAGTTGGACTTGTGGCTTGTTGGTAGGTGCTTGTCTAGCATTCACAAAGCTCTGCTCTCAGACCTTAGCACCACACAAACTGGGTGCAGTGGTGAATGCCTGTAACCCCAGCATTGGGAAATAGAATAGGAGGATCACTGGCTTCAGGTCATCCTTAACCAAGTAGCAAGTTTTTAGATCAATCTGGACTACATCATACCTTTTCTACATACATGCATATATACGTACGTACATACATACATATGTACATATATACATACATACACACATATACATACATACACACGCACAGACATACACACAGACATACACACACATACATACACATATACATGCATACATACATGTACACACACAGGTATTAATAGAAATGGTAATTAATTACGTATGGTCTGTGTAGGTTCATGCTGTATCAAACCACCATTTAACAAGAGAATTTAATTATGAATAGATACATAAAAGTTAGAGAATGTTTAAAACATGTGAACGGTATAAAAATCAGCTATTAAATTTTTGGAGACTGCTAGTTCTTTGTTTATTATTATGATTATTTACTTAAGATGTTAAATGCAAGGGACTGAGGAAATAGCTTAGTTAGAAGGCATATTAAAAGCCGGGCGGTGGTGGCGCACGCCTTAATCCCAGCACTTGGGAGGCAGAGGCAGGTGGATCTCTGAGTTCAAGGACAGCCTGGTCTACAGAGTGAGTTCCAGGACAGCCAGGGCTATACAGAGAAACCCTGTCTCAAAAAAACCCAAAAAAAACCAAAAACAAAAACAAGAAGGCATATTAAAAACTGAGTGTGAGCCAGGCAGTGGTGGCACATACCTTTAATCGCAGCACTTGGGAGGCAGAGGCAGGCAGATTTCTGAGTTCAAGGACAGGCTGGTCTACAGAGTGAGTTCCAGGACAGCCAGGGCTAAACAGAGAAACCCTATTTTGAAAACTGAGTATAGTTGTATATGCTTGTAATCTCAGAGCCAAGGAGGGGGAGACACCTAAATATTTGGGGCTTACTGGCAGAAAACCCAGCTCTTCTGATGCAGACTTCAGGCCAGTTTTGAGATTGTTTCAAGAAAAGCTGGACCGTATCTGAGGAAGGAAACCCAGGGCTGTTCTTTTCCCTTTTCATGAACATACATACACATAGGAAAAAGATAGTATAACAAAGTGAGACAACATATACATATATAGATTGAAGAGGGTACTACAAAATAGTAATTTTATAGATATGATTTTCTATAGATCCTAAGAAAAAATAGAAAAGTTGTTACCAAAACATTAATAGAGTAGTGAGAATCTGCATATTGTTGGAACTTATATTACTATTTACAATATGTAAATATTTCATAATATAACTTTATAAATAAAGTTTCTAATAAAGTATAGTTTGGCATTTTATATTTCATTGTATAGTTTCAAGCAATTTATTTATAGTTTGTAAATGTTGGATTCAGTTATATGATAAAAATTTGTATTTTCTAGTCACAAGATTTGGTAAAATTGTAGAAATAAAAATATTCATGCTAATTAATGGTTCATTCCAATTCTGACATTGATATCTTATATAAAAGATCAAATATTGGCCTCTACCCAGTGACTTATGTTCTCGTCAGATTTTTGTGTCTTTCCTAGAAAGAAAAACCTATGTTCTTTGTGATCTCTCTTACAGACTCATTTGAGTCAAGCTCTGTTTTAATTTAAATAAGTAAAACTTGTTTTAGGGAAAAGTACAAAATGGTGGCGATGGGGCAACCCTCTATAAATCATGTGTTATTTAGAAAATGAGCATCGTCAATAAAATATAACTAAGCTAATGTGAGTTATAAATATGTGAGTTATATTCTGCCGTAGTGTTCTGGTGAAGAGACACCATGACCAAGTCAACATTTATAAAGGAAAGCGTTTAATTGAGGGCTTGCTTACAGTTTGAGAGACTCAATATATTATCATTGTGGTGAACATGCAGACAGGCGTGTTGCTAGAGAAGTAGCTGAGAGATTTAATTCCTGATCTTCAGACAGCAGGCGGAAAGAGACAGACACTGGGCCTGGAGTAGACTTTTGAAACCTCAACCCCATCCTAGCTACAAATGGCTTCCAAAAAGGACACACTTCCTAATACATGCAAACATTTCATCTATCGGGCACTTTGCGTGCACATATGTGAGCCTCTGGGGACCAGTCTCATTCAGACCACAGATGACTGTTATGAAATCCATAACATATAACACTGACTTAATGCTCAAGGGAGTACAGGCTTTTAGGATATCTTGCTGGTTTTAAATTTTGAATTACATATGTTTTATCTTGTTATATTTATTTTGATGTCCTATGAAACGTTTGTCTTATGCATTGTATGGTGAACAAAGTGTGAGCTGCCTCTTTTTTTTCTTTTTTTTTTTTTTTTTTTTTTTTTTTTTTGTCAGTCAAAGCTTCTCATACATGGTCTCTCCCAACCCTCTGTGTATCCTGGACTTAGCCATTTGTTAATGCAAGTTTGCGCACTCACACTACCATTCCTTACCTCCCTCCATTCAGCACTTCGTTTGCAGAGCCATCCTGCCTGTCGTTTCTACTGCTGTATGTGCTGGACAGCAGTGACATAACCACTATTTTTACTCAACGGTCACTACGTCCTCCTACTCCTTTTCACCATTAAATTTTAGGAAGTGCGGAGGGAAAATATTAAACTGCAAAGGCAGAAGTCTAGTTGGCTCTTCATGTAGAATTTCTATGCTAAGCATCGGACACTGATGTGATTTGTGCAAAGGGCAATGCTTGTGGAGAATTGAACCTGAAGTTTGCATGCCTAACTCTGAGTCTGGGAGGAGTCCACACACTTGTTCGGAAATGTTTGGACATAATGCATAGGGAAAACAATGTAATGAACATAATGTACATATTATCTCCCTTCATTATTTATCAGTGTGTGGTTAATTGTGTTTTGTTTATAACTTCTTATATCCCAGGTTATTTAGAAGCTGAATAGAATTTGTATCATTACCTTTTGGTTTGACATTTTTACATTTAACTGTTTCATACTTAAAACAACCTTCATACCTACATAATACAATACTATTACAGCCCATACAAATAAACGGTCTTGATGCAGTACACTTTGATAAGCGCTTAACCTCAGTCTGACTTATTGACTAGATCTAACTATCAGTTTTCTAAAACCTAGCATGAGAGAAATGGGTTATATAATAGAGAGATAGAGTCAGCACATCACAGGATGTAGGATAGGAGCACCAGAGAATGGCAGGAAAAAATTAGAAAAATTAAAAAGGTATGAAACCATATATTACAAATATTAAAAAAAATACATCAACCAAATAATGGTAATCATTTTTGAGAGCTGGTTTAAAAACAAACAAACCTGTTTAAAAATGACCAAGAAAACGGGGGCAGTTGAGGCAGTTTGCTTGCTGACAACATAGGGATACTGTGAAAGAAAGGCCAGATAAACTGGACTAGTTATAGTTTACATAAGTCTTTGTCTCTTAGGAGGTACATACTGAACCTTTTGCATTAAAAGGCCAGTTGTTAAAAAATGTGGGATTGGCCCCAGTTGTCTGTGGTTGAAACTTGGATGTGTAGTTGGTGGTTCGTTATCCTCTTTTTCTGCCATATGTACATTTGACAATTTACAAGAGAAAAGGATTTTTTAGTAGTAGACCTATTTGAATAATTTGTAATTAGCAGATTCCTATCAGATTATATTTCTAGTATTGGTTTCCTTTATTGTGACTACTTACTCTCTTCTGTCATTTCTTTAAGGTGATGAGCATGGTGTCAGGATTCGCACCCCTGATCTCCGCAGGTATCTTTTCAGCCACACTCTCATCAGCGCTAGCATCTCTTGTGAGTGCTCCCAAAATATTTCAGGTAAATATTTTCATATTATTTTTATTGAAGGAGATGTTATAATAATACTTCAAATATTAGATTGTTGTTATAGTCAGATAAATTTCCTTTATCAATCTCATGTGTTTATTTGCATATACACATATCAAGATTGGTATAAATTTTATTTATATAAATGCTGTGTAGGTCTATACAAACATTCTTGCATTTTCCTACTGTCACATTGCATGCCTTGAAATGTCTTTTTAGAAAGGATAATTGGAGGGTCTGGAGAGATTGCTTACCATACAGTTTCGTGCAGAGGATCCAAATTCAGTTTCCAATATGTACATTGGCTGTACATAATATGCTGTAACTCCAGACACACATATATAATTGAAAATGATAAAAATAAATATTTTAGGGATAAAAAATAGGTTTTATATTTTGGCATACTTACCATAAAAGGTTAGGTTATTGTCAGGTATCAGGAGTACAGTGTAAGGTTGTAAATTAGACCTAGTAAATAATGGTTTCAGTTAACATGATGCCAACTTAAATATTTTATGTGGCTCATATTACATTAATTATAGTAGATGAAGTGATAGCTAGGATGAATATTGCTTCCTGTAGTGATCATTAAGCATCTAATACTGATTAGGAAATTGCTTTAATTACCATATCAGATAAATGTAGATTTTTGTAGCCTTCTTAATACTGTATTTATAGCCAGAAAGTATAGTACTGTTGTTTAATATGATTTTTAAGGCAATATCTATTTTTTTTCGAGACAGGGTTTCTCTGTGTAGCCCTGGTTATTCTGGAACTCACTCTGTAGACCAGGCTGGCCTCGAACTCAGAGATCTGTGTGCCTCTGCCTTCCAAGTGCTGGGATTAAAGGCGTGTGCGGCAATATCTATTAAGATTTGAAGAAAAGTAGCTAAACTTTATACGTCAGGTTTTTAATCTTAAGTTTCAGATTTGGAGTTGGTTTTCTTAAAGCCATAGGTACACTGTATCCTAATGTCAAGTTTTAGGGTTTTTTTATTGTACTATATTTGAATGACTGCTTCTCTCTGAGATCTTTATAAATAGAGTTTTAATATGGGACAGGGGCAAGACAAACAAAATCTTTATCAGTGTTATAAACCAACTACCCTTGAGCTGTTTGAACTATTTACATGTTCTTTATAGTCTGTAGGTGAAACCCTGAGAGACAGGAAACAAAGTATCAGAAATGAGGGACTTGGGCCTCATTCTTGAGCAGCCTGCTTTAACTGTTTGCAAATTTGTACATCTCAATTTTCATGTGTTTTGTTTTAATGTTTGTATTTTTTTCCCTTGGGTTAGGCTCTATGTAAGGACAATATCTACCCAGCTTTCCAGATGTTTGCTAAAGGTTATGGGAAAAATAATGAACCTCTTCGTGGTTATATCTTAACATTCCTGATTGCACTTGGATTCATCCTAATTGGTTAGTTTTGTGAATGATATATCATGTAGGTTTTAATATGTTTATAGTGTTACCTATAATCATGAATATTAAATTATTAACAAAATGTGCCTTACTTTTGTGTACTGTCACTTGCTAATCAAAGTAAAATATTGCAGATAGTAATGCCTGATATATCTATTAAACTTACTGCCATTGTGTAAAAATTAGGGCTAGAAGGAATCATAGTCTCTGTTTTTTTCTCTTTTTTCTTTTCTCTTCTTTCTTTCCTTTTTTCTTTACCCTTTCCTCTCCTCTCCACTCCTCTCCTTTCCCCTTCCCTTCCCTTCCTTTCCCTTTCCCCTTTCCCTCTTCCCTTCCCTTCCCTTCTCTTTCCCCTTTCCCCCTTCCCTTCCCTTTCCCATTTCCCCTTCCCTTTCCCCTTTCCCCTCCCCCTTCTCTTGCCTTCCCTTCTCTTTCCCCTTTCTCCTTCCCCCTTCCCCCTTTCCTTTCCTTTCCTTTTCCTTTTCCTTTTTCCTTTCCTTTTTCTTTTTCTTTTTTCTTTTTCTTTTTCTTTTCCCTTTCCTTTTCCTTTTTCCTTTCCTTTCTTGATTCATATAGCCCAGTTTGGCTTCTTGCTATTCACTATTGTAGCCAAAGATAATCTTGAATTCCTGATGGGCCTGTCTCTATTTTGTAAGGACTAGGATTATAAGCACCCACTACTACATATCCTTTTCCTAAAATACATATCATGATAGTGTAAAAAAGAGGATGCTGGTATGCCCAAGAATGGTAATGCCTCTGATTGACATGTGTAGCATTATAGATCTGTCAACTGCTAAGATAACAAGAGACTTTCTAAAGAATTTTGCGTAGCCACTCAAATTAGTTGACTGTGAAAGTCCAATGATGCCATCAATTGTGATACATGGTATAAGGATCAATCTGGGGTAGATATAAGGGTGTTTATGATGCTATTTAAATATTAGAAGTATTTCAAAATTTGAAGTTTTAAAATACCATTAAATCTTTCTTTTTTTCCTTTTTTGCAGCTGAATTGAATGTTATTGCTCCAATTATCTCTAACTTCTTCCTTGCATCATACGCCTTAATCAACTTTTCAGTATTCCATGCATCACTTGCAAAATCTCCAGGTGATTTTACATTTTAAGAATTTGTATGTATTAATAGCTTTTATCTCAGAGGAAACAAAATTTTCATGATTCTAAAATTTGGCTTGTATGAGTTCATTAAAGTGCTTTCTTTTTGTTACGTCAAATTCCAAGTCTCTACCCTGAAGTGCACTGATGAGAAGCTCTTACTCCTTCACGAGTACTTCCTTTAGAACACTGACAATGGCATTTGTCAGACTGAAGAATTAGTTCCTATTTTAAATGTCTTTACAACTTGCTTACCTGGTTCGGTTCTCAGAGCATTGTCCTTATTTAATAACCTCCCAGAAGTGTTTCCTTTTGGTGCTAAGAATCGAGCCTGATGCTTCATGTCTGATAAGCACACACTTTTCCACTGAACCCAAGTCGCAGCCCTCAACGTGTTTTTTACACAATGAGCTCTGTAGAATTCTAACATAAGGCGGCTTCATTAACTAAAAAAGCGTCATAGGAGCCTTTATTATGAACAGACAAGCGTTGAAAATTAGTGTGTAGAAAGTACAGAGGCATTTAAGTCTGTTAGACCAGGCTAAGTCACGTGGGGTCTCAGGAGGAAGAGGAAGTGTGAACATACATGCTTGAACCTCAGTTTTACTTTCAAATTAAAAATTTATTGAAGTAATTAAAAATATTTTTAGCTATTAATGACAAATTTAAAACATCATCTTTTAACATTTTATGAGTAGTTTTAAGTTCATAAGCACCAAATGGAAAGGCATGAGTGAGTTCACACCTAGATTTCGTTAGATGGGTAGGTTTCTTGAAATGTCTTATATCTCTGTTAGAACATCACGTGTCTCGTGCTGAAGACCAGATAGTGAAGCTGCCCTACTAAGTGTCAGGATGAAACCTTTCCTTTGTATGCTGCTTCTCTAGTTTTCACTGTGGTTGATTTAAAATTTTAAAAGGTTGTATTGACTGAAGGTGTCTGAGAAGAATATAATAGGAAAATATTGTTTTCAATCACTAAGAATTATCAACACCAGTTGTGATCAATAACAGTCATTGACTTTACTGTTTTAGGGACTACCTTTGTATTTAGTACCTAAAGTCGTCTGAGTGTGGCAGTCCTAAAGAAAACTATTTTATGCGTGCTTACACACTACTGTGTAAGACAGAGTGAGACCTGAGAGGTGTTTTCTTTCTGTCATTGTTAGGATGGCGTCCTGCATTCAAATACTACAACATGTGGATCTCCCTCATTGGAGCAATTCTTTGTTGCATAGTGATGTTTGTCATTAACTGGTGGGCCGCACTGCTCACGTACGTGATAGTTCTTGGACTGTACATTTATGTTACGTACAAAAAACCAGGTCAGTGGACTTCTGTTTATAGTATTTTAAGCTAGAAAATGTTGACAAGTTTTTATGTAACATTTCTCATTTAAGCATCTTTTGTATATTTGAAAAAGTCTCATGTAAAATTTAAAATACCCTCTTTCCAAATAAGTTTTTTGTTCTTTTTCAACTACATTTAGTGTCAATGAACTATTTTAAATTGTTTTATCTCTATAGAATTTCATTCTCACCCATGAATTATGACTAACCTTATTTTAAGAAAAATAATACACTAACATTCTGCTGCTCTTGATATGTTTTAAAATTGTTCTTTGAAAGTTCCAGATTTGCAGCACTGTAGTAGCTACTACCCAAATGTGTATATAGATTGCCTCCTTTTGTTTTAGAACTGCTGTGTAGCATGGAACTTGCCTTGTAAAGATAGAGATTTTCCAAAATATGTAAATATAATTGTTCTTAAACTAAGAGTTAGTGATTACCCTTTTCCACATTTATAATGTTTAGGTTATGAGTGCTATTAGGACTGGTTCAGAATACAGAAAAAAGATCTGTCAAAAAAAGTTAGGAAAGTTTGGTCCACCAAATTTTCTGGTTGAACCAGAAGATGAATGAATAGTTAAAATACAGTCATTTTAAACAGTGATGAAACATTTTTAATCTGGATAAGAAATGATGATCTTTTGGATTCAGATGGAAGCTCTAGAATGAATGGACAAAGGAACTATATTTTTAACTTTTAGAACCAATTATTCCTCTAAAGTACCTATTAAGCATACTTTAATGTGTTTAAAATCATAGTCTTACTGTACTATATCCTGGAGTTTGTGAGGTTATACAAGAGTACTTTATTTTACATTTTTAACATGAAAATTCTGCTCAATTTGCTGTCAGTCTCATGGGTTTGAATTGTTTGCCGTTGGTATTACCCTACATGATGCTGTTTTCCCACAGATGTGAACTGGGGGTCCTCCACACAAGCGCTGACGTACCTCAGTGCACTGCAGCACTCGATTCGTCTCTCCGGGGTGGAGGACCATGTGAAAAACTTCAGGTAGGTGATGGGTACTGTTCTCTGCTTGCTAAGTCAGTCATTCTTAAACCTATCATTCTTCAGTAACATTCTGTATGGAAGACTAGAAAATTGTCTGGATGGGCTTGAGCAGTTAGTTATTCAAAAGCAAATCATACAAAAGTTAACTTCTTTCGAAAAAGATTTTGTAAGTTTTAGAACTGTCATTTGAAGACAGTTTATTTTCTGTTTGTAACCATTCATGTTGTATACCTATTTATAAGTTTCTGTAAAAATTTTTACCTACTGAGTTACAAACAGTTTGTAACTGTAGTGACAAAAAAAATTGGCACTGGAGTTACAAACAGTTGTGAGCTATTCTGTGGGTGTTGAGAATTGACTCCCATAAGAGGTTTGTTTGTGACAGGATTTCACTGTATAGCTCTGGCTGGCTGGGAACTCCCATTGTGTAGATGAGGCTAACCTTGAACTCAGATCTGTCTGCCTCTGAGTGCTGGGATTAAAGGTAACTGTACCATACCTGGCTAGGATAGGACTGTTTAGATGTCTGTTTGTTGTAATTTTATTAAGACTAAAGATTGAAGGTTCTTTGTGTTGCTGTTTGGGTGCCTGCCCATCTACTGTGCCTTTTTTCTAGAGTGAAGAGTTCTCAGACATCTCAGCTTTGCATGTGAAGGGGGCGGCGGTAGAATGCAAGCTCTGTATACAGTCTTTAATATTAGCATACTCAGGGTAGTTGATGCCAAGTATGACAAAAAGTAGAGTTGTGTAACATAAATGAAGGTATGAGCAAAAGTCACAATTTTAAACCAGCAAAAACTCACTTGCACTTATAATTGGATTTTTTTTAAGTTCTTTTTTTACTCCCAGTTTGGTTTTTTGCTGTTTACTTATTTATCTATCTAGCCCAACTGTGCCATAACTCAAGGATTCTGGCTGCACTCACCCCCCCAAGTCCAGACATTATAGGCATGTGAGTTTTAATTTTTTATGGAAATTACAATAAACATGGCACAGAGTAGAGCGTGGGTAAGATTCTGCTGTGAGGACCTGTGTGCGCTTTCTCCTCCATGTCGCTTGCTTTCTCCTCCATCCACAGGCGGCGGCAGGCCTAGCTTTCAGCTGCTTCGTTGCCTCCTCGCTGTGTATTGACTTCATACAGCTGTTTGTCTTGCCATGCATTCTCATTCTTGCTTAGCTGTTATTGTCCCTCATGTTACAGCACATGGGTGTACTCTCTTTACACGTCCAATATATTTTATGGTGTTATTTTGCTTAATTCATATTTAACATTTATAAAACAAAGTAGACACAGTGTAAATTTCTTTTCTTTTTGGCTTTTTTGTTTTATTAGAACTAGTAAGTCCCCTTTTTCATTTTTTTTTTTTGTAGTTTGTATCTATCTTAGCCTTCATCAATGTGTTCCCAAAAATTAGATTTACTTGAAGTTTTTTTTCTCACTATTTCCTTTTTCTCTAGCGTGGATTCTTGGATTCATCTGAAGGGCAGCACTTATGCTATCTGGCAAGGAAGCTGTCTGGGCATTGGTGAGGTCTGCCAGTCATCTCCGCAGTGTAGACTGTGGCTGAGGTCTGCCAGTCAGTCAGGTCCACAGTGTAGACTGTGGCTGAGATCTGCCAGTCAGTCAGGTCCACAGTGTAGACTGTGGCTGAGGTCTGCCAGTCAGTCAGGTCCACAATGTAGACTGTGGCTGAGGTCTGCCAGTCAGGTCCGCAGTGTAGATTAATGTGGCTTTGCTCATTCTTTGGGGAATTTAAGACATCTTAAAGGCTTTCGTTTTGATCTGATTAGGTTTCTCAGAAACGAGTATTTTAAGCTGTTTGTGTGTCCTTGTTACCAGAGTTCTGAGAGCCAGGTAGGGGAAGGAGGTGGAGGTTTCAGAGTTTTGCCCATGAACAACTTTCTGAATCCTCCCTCTTCTTTTAGACTGCTGATCCTGCCTGCCTTTGCTACTTCCAGTGTCTAGACAACAGAAATCTCTTTAGCAGAGCAGATACAAGCAGTTGCCCCCAGATGCAAATGACTGGCACTGCCTATTGCCTCTTATGTACACACGAGACGAGGATTCTTGATTTTGGATTCTCTGACACAGCCTCACTGCTGTTTGCAGAGATACTTGGAGATGCTTGGTTGCTGACAACTTCATGCTGCTTACAGTTTAGAATCAGTATTTCACAGCGTTACATTCTTATTTAGTGTCTCGTGATGCTTGCTCCTTCGCTCTTCTGCTTGCTTTATAACTTTCAGTATTTTGGTGCTTCACTCTCAGGTGTTTTTTCCATGGGTTTTGTAATTCTATAACTTTAACAGAATTATATTGTTAAGAGGAGACTCTAAATTACCCTTTAGGAAGCTTTTAAAAATGGGATAATTGAATGAGAAAGGCATTGGTAGATGTCCAGGCAGGGATGGTTCATGGCAGGTACGCAGATTTGCTCACTTGGCTCCCCTCATCCTTATGGATTGGCATTCTGCTGGTCCCTAAAAGATATGCTTTGTTGTTGTAATCAAAGTGATCAGTACATACATGGTCTAGCTTATAAGAATACATGGGGAACAACTCACTTGTAAGTAGTGAGGCCTGGAAAAGGAACACCTTTCAGGTTGTAAGTTACTCATATTTACTTTATTCTAGGAAGGTGAGGGGGCATGCTCTGTAGCTAGACAATCATGCTACCTGCAGAAGCTGACAAGTGTACAGATAGTCAGAAGAGGGACTAAGCAGTCTAAGCCATGATGTTACTTTTGATTACTCCAAACAACCCTCTCAAAGAATTGATATGTGACCTACTTTACTAAAATTCTAAAGTTCAGTGTTTTTAAAATCTTTGTTAATGCTTTTATTATTTTAGGGACTACTGTAAAAGTTAGTGTCTACGTTAGAATTAATTAAAAGAAAGATTTATTTAGTTTTATGTATATGTGTCTTCTTGTATGCATGTATGTATGTATGTATGTGAATCAGAAGAGGGCATCAAGTCCTCTGAAAGTCACCAGTTTTAAACTGAAAACCTGAAAGGGGTTCTTTTGCAGGCTGTGTTCCTCTGTAAGAAAGGGAAGTGTTCCTACTGCTAAGCATTTCTCCAGCCCTTATCTTAGGAGCTCTAGTCGGGTCTTTGCTTGTCTAAGTATAGATGTGACAAATTTAAGGAACTTCACTAACCATTTTTTGTGGATAAAGTGGATACTGACTGTTATATAAATAAGATTGATTTCCTCTAGTTAGTGAAAATCAATTTTTTTTCAAGTCAGGATTTCCTTCTGTAGCCCTGTCTTGAAACTTGCTATATAGATGAGGTTGGCCTTGAACTCAGAGATCTGCCTGTCTCTGCCTCCTGTGTGCTGGAATAAAAGGCATGCACTACCACGCTTAACCAAAAAACAGTATTTTAAAACATCTAAATATTTTGTCAACTTCTCATGTTTATATAGATAATTGAGTGCAGTTTTGACAGTAGAACTAACTGTGCTAGATAGATCAGACTGTTGTGGATTTTATGTATCCAGCAGTCTTAACAGTAAGCTTATTTAGATGGTGGTTGATATGGGAAGTCTGTGCCATTATGGAACTCACCTGTTTTTAGTATGGGCTAGTTGTGCTCAGTAAGTTTTGCAGGATCTATGGAGTGACTGGGGTAGTTATGACCTTTTGAAGATAAAAGTTGTTGTGCCATTTAAACAACATGGTAATTTGTGTAGTATTCCCAGAAACACAGTAGAATTGCTTGTTATTGTAGAGGTACATCTGTAACAATATTTGTTATAAGGCTTTTTTGTTGTCGCTATTTTTTTTTTTTTT
>JADRCD010159251.1:0-23589 GCA_019843815.1 Montemys delectorum | reverse complement strand
CCCCTTTTAAGAAGGAATGAAATGTCCACCTTTTGGTCTTCCTTCTTAAGTTTCTCGTGGTTTGTGGGTTGTTCTTCCTGTATTCTGAACTTCTGGGCTAATAACCACTTATCGGAGAGTGCATACCATGTGTGTTCTTTTGTGATTGGGTTATCTCACTCAGGATGATACTCTCCAGATCCATCCATTTCCTTAAGAATTTCATAAATTCATTGTTTTTAATAGCTGAGTAGTACTCCATTGTGTAGATGTACCACAGTTTCTGTATCCATTCCTCTGTTGAGGGACATCTGGATTGTTTCCAGTTTCTGGCTATTATAAATAAGGCTGCTATGAACATGGTGGAGCATGGGTCCTTATTACATGTTGGAGCATCTTCTGGGTATATGCCTAGGAGTGGTATAGCTGGGTCCTCTGGTAGAACTATGTCCAATTTCCAGAGAAACCGCCACACTGATTTCCAGAGTGGTTGTACCAGGAACTGTGAAATTCTTTCATGGGCAACAAGTTCCACCTCTGGCAATGGCTTTTCCTTCTCCCAGCATGCTGCGATTCCTGGGGAAATACCCATTTTGGGAGGATTCATTGTTTCAGAAGTCTAATAATCAGGACAACAGACACAAGGGCTTTAGAATATCTTTAGAATTCCACTCCAGCTTTTCAGCAGTGTCAGCCTGACTTTGGCCTAAGGTCACACACCCTTTCCTGGCCTCCACAGTTTCTAGCTTTTACTCATATCTAGTCCAGGTTTCCCCAACAGCATTGATGTGTCCATTATTTACACAAATATACCTCTAGTGGAGCAGACATGTTGTTGGATGACGTGACATGTCTTCTGTACCAGTGCTGATCTTTCTAATTTGCCAGTTATCAAGAGAGGTGGCAATAAAAGACTTCATTCCAGTTGTGGATTTCTTTA
This sequence comes from Montemys delectorum, assembly GCA_019843815.1. Lineage (NCBI taxonomy): Eukaryota > Metazoa > Chordata > Mammalia > Rodentia > Muridae > Montemys > Montemys delectorum. The sequence continues at coordinate 22,670 of JADRCD010159251.1, read as the reverse complement.
TGCCTTTCTACATTTGTAATTATTATTTCTACATCATATATTTTTAAAATTATTATAAAGCAAATAAGAATTTGGAAATGTTAAGCCCTCTTGATAAATTGGCCCTTTTATCATTATTCACTGACCTATTTTATTCTTGATAGCTTTCATGGCATTGAAAAATATTTAGTCTAATAAAGGCATCCCATGAGATTTTAAGAATTATTCTTCCTATGGTATATCACTTAATACTCTCAAACTCACAGATCTGCCAGCCTCTACCTCTGAGTGCTTAAATTAAAGGCATGCACCTAGCTACCTAGCTTTTTATATATTTTTTCATCTTTATATTTAAAGTAAGATTTTTGTAGACAATGAGTTTGTCTGATGTTTGATGTCTTCTTTGTCTTTGCCTGGCTTCTTTTGGATGAATTGGGCATGCTTTGTGCATTCTGTATGGCTCCTTCGTTTACTTATCAGCTATACCTTCTTTCTTTTTTGTTATTCCTTCAAAGTTCACAAATGGCATCTCTAAATTTTCATAATCTAACTTTATGCACTATTGAAGCAGTGTAAATGAAGCAGAAGGACTTGAGGATACAGTTGGTATCTCCATCTTAAGACCTCTGTGATATTATAGAGCTGCAGTGTAATTGTTACACCTACTATAACTCTTAAAATATAAAATTTTCACATTTTTTAACCAATTCTAATTAAAATACTTTTTAAATTTAACATATCTCAAGGAATTGGCTAAAATATTTTATAAGCTCAGATCAAAAAGTATTTTCCATATTAGCATAAAGGCTAGAGTTTGGGTCTGCACCATTCATGTAAAAAAATAGAACACAAACCTTGCCTAGTGGCATATACCTTTAATCTCAGCACCAGAAGGCAGATGAAGGCAGATCTCTGTGAGTTTGAGGTGAGACTGGTCTACATCATAAGCTCATCTGGACACAGTGGCATATATCCATTAGTGTGGTGGGAAATATTAAAAAGATGGCAAGTTCCCATACTCTCAGCCTCTGCAGTCTCGCCAGCCAGTTCTTGTGGAGACTCTGACTCAGAGCTCCAAAATCTCTCCAACCAGCTTGATAAGTTCCCACTGGTGGGTCACTACCACACCAGCCCCATGCTTCAAAACATCCACTGTCTTTTGTGGTGCACATCAGGCAAATCCATGCTTTGCCACTGTATCTTTCTCTCTGGAACCCAATTGAGTCTCTTCGTGAAGAAAAACACCAAAACAAACTTAATTCAGAAATCATGGTCACTCGATCTCTGGGCGTAACAATTAGAATGCTATTCTTGTAAGCCATATTAAATCTAAATCCTCCTGTGGCGAATTCTGGTGGATTTGCCATCTAATCCAGAAGATGCTAGTAGCTACATCTTGTCCTCTGGATGTCCCCATCCAAGAGCCTGCAAAGAGCCTGTATATCTCTCCTGCCTCTTCTCTTCCTCCTTCCAACCTGAAAGTAGTGTAAGTGCTTGATTCCTTTATTCATTTGGAGGTAGTTTGCGAGGAGTCACCTGACTACATGATTCATTCCTCATTCTAGACAACCCCTCCTGGCAAAGCAGAATTAACATCAAAATACAACAGAACGGGGGCCATCCAAAACACTTCCCCCTTTCTGTTCACTTAAAAGACTCTTTTATCTCACATATCAATTAAGTACAACTATTACCATTTTGTAATTTATAAAGCAGACATTTATCCAACATGGACATGGCTGCAGTACTGAGGCACAGTACTGCATCTATCTAGTACTCTAGTGTTGGGAGGAGTTTTCCTACTGTGCTTTATCCATCTGTACTTCCCTGGAGATTTCACGGACCCTTTTGGTGACTCCTCAGTTTTGGCTGGTATACAACTTTTCCTTTTCAGTAACCCATGAACTCTGAACCTGTTATTTCCTTAAATTTCAAGCTTCCATCACCTAAACTCCAGGAGACTGCAACCCTTACCAAGGATGGCTCCCTCCTGCACTCTGAAAATTCTTCAACCTCAGAAAACTACAGGGCTATCATCGTTACTTTCCTATCCAATCACAATCTTGCATGGTGTGCTATGCAAAGCCTAAAAAAAAAAAAAAAAACCAAGATTTCAAGTATTTCCCTCTTAGATTTTAGTTGTTCCCTGTTATCAAGGATGTTAGTTTTCCTGTTTAGAGTAGAGGTCAGATGTTGCTGGTTTAGGTAATAAGGGGAATTTAGAGATATTTATACAGGAGGAAAGACAGATTGGAAAGTGTAAATTGGAAAGTGAAAAAAAAAAAGGGAAAGGGAAATTGAAGGGTTCATTTCCAGAAAAAAATATGTAAAATGATAAGCTGAGATAGACTTCAGATTTTCATAGGAACAGAAAGAGGAGAAAAGAAAGTAATGGCCACGAAGCCGAGAGAGATGTGCAGGCAGAATTCACTGGAGAGGCTGATTGTGCTTGAACTTGAATTATGCAATGTGGCTAAAGGTTAACAACTTCCTGCAATTAGACAGGGAGTGGTAAAGAACAAGAAGAGAAGAAGTGTGATTCTTCCACCTCTTCCCCCAACAAAGTTGTTTTCAAACTTTCTCATTCCTGAGATTGAAATATTCTTAACAAAAGACAGTAGTTCATAGATTGTCTAATAAGCTTGCAACCAATCCCACTTCCAACTTCCAATAGTCTGATACACAACTCACCTTGAAACCTGATACTCACCGTTTCCTGGTGCCACCACTGAACTTTTGAAATTAATATCCTGTTACACAACTCCAGATAAAGGGAAAGGAGACAAGTGAACACAACTGTATTTCAGCACAGCAATAGCTGTAAGGGGAATAAGCCCATCAAGCTATGAATACACACCTGAAGGGACAGGTCTTGTGAAACCTTGGACCAGGGAAAGCTGCCAGAAAGTGCTGTCCCTATGACCCAACGGGATCTTCTAGGAAAGAGTTCTTAGAGTATGCAGTAGTACAAAAGAAAGGATGTTTTATCAGAAGAAAGAATGTGAAGGAAGTCTGGAGAATGTTACTGGGATTGTAAGTGGGTCAACAGAGCTTGGGGGTGAGAACATTCATCAGCAGTCCTGTCATAGAAATGCTTGCCTTCCGTGGCATTTGGAATTGACCCAAAGAAAAGCATAGAATCCTAGAGCAGTTATGAGTAAAGGTTCGGCAATTGTCACCTTTGTGTTTATAAATCGTTTTGATGACAGAATATAGTACAAAGATGAGGACAGTTGGATGGATAGAGTGTTCACTTCGAGAAGGAATCATGTCCTGTGAGGCAGAATGAGACAATGAGAATGAGGAGAACTGGATATACTGAGTATAATCCACATCAGGTAGCTCACTAAAGCTGTACCATGAGAGAGAACAATGAACAGAGATGTCCATGTATTTGTCCCGGATAATTGCACCAACAGCAGTGTTTTCAAGGAAACAAATACCATTGGTTAGATGTTCTAAAACTCCTTATAAAATAAGAGAAGTCAGAGAGGTTTGAAAAGTCTAGATTCACTTTCATCTGCTCAATACTTTGTTTACTTCTTCCAGACACAAAGACTAGAGCCTGAAAAGAGCCAGAAGTTGTGGGATAATAACCAAGAGAAAGGGGCTGGGGTGGAAGAATACATAAGGTCCAACCAAGGCTAGCTACCACAAGTAGTGCTGAAACCAGTAGTCATGATTCTAATGCCTGTTTAGTAACCCTGGAAAGTGTGATGACATTAGAGAGGACAGATGAAGAAGTTGGACAGAACACAAGTGGAAAAATAAGCAACACTGAAGGTAAAAGAAAAGGCAACTGTAAAGACTGTAAAGTGTAGTTTGTGAGCCTAATGAGAGTGCTACCTAATTCCCTTCTCATGACCCAAGGTGCATAGAGATGCCAGAAATGCCAGAATTCACCAGTCAAGCAATACAAATAGGATAAAGAGCTAGAAACCAAGGAACTGATATTGATGGAGAAAGAAAGGAATAGGGATGTCCATCAGAAAACATGATGCTCACACATTTCGCGGTAGCAAAGTACCTCCAGATGTGGTTGATCCTTATAAAGACAGTAGAGGGCTGGCAAAGCAGAACCAGTGGAAACATCACCAGTGCGGATATTGAGCAGAGTTGGAAAGAACATCCGTGTAATTCTGGCTGTTTTAGAGGCCGAGGTAGCAGCCTATGGTTTGAAGCAGCCTGAGTAAGATGGGGCCACAAAATACTAAAAGAGAGCTAATGGTTTTAGCTTAGTGGAGATGTACTTTCCTACATGGGCAAGATCTTAGATTCAATACCTATTACATATAGCAAATGATGTTTAAGAAGAAAGAAAGAAAGAAAGAAAGAAAGAAAGAAAGAAAGAAAGAAAGAAGGAAAAGAGAGAGAGAGAGAGAGAGAGAGAGAGAGAGAGAGAGAGAGAGAGAAAGAGAGAGAGAGGGAGGGAGGAAGGAAGGAAGGAAGGAAGGAAGGAAGGGAGGAAGGAACAAACAAATAAACCTCCCATAAGGGGGTTCAGAGACTATCTACAAACAAAGTAATGCTGTAGTAATTATTTAATCTTAGTTGGGGGTTTCTACCCTACCTGTGATCATTTAGTTCCCAGATAAAAGACACACAACTTTTATATTTACAGTAAGCCTTTAATGTAGTAGAGCCTCTAAGCTATTCCCATCTGGGCATCTCTTACACTCCATTGGCCAGCCCTCATAGCCATGTTTTCATGACTCACTTCTCCCATCGAGTCTTTCCTACGCTCCACCTTCTCTCTCCCTGTGGTCTCTCCTCAGACCCCAACCCCGGGCACTGAAACTCCACCTATCTCTCTTCTGCCCAGCTATAGGCTGTTGGTGTCTTTATTCAACTAATAATTTTAATTTGAAGAACAAGATCATATGGCATCACTTTGTGTACATGGAGATCCTCTTGTCCCTGGGGGCAACCAGGCCTTGGGGAGCATCATTACAATACATAGCAAAAGATTAAACCTCAACAAAGTAAAGCATGCTAGAGGTCATAGAAATGGATAAGAGGGTGACACTATTAAGAACTCAGAGCTGATTTTGTGGAGAAAGAAATAAGCATGGAGGGAAAGGATGCTAGAGCTCTTGCCATCATGGAGATGATGTTGGCATCATCAAGAAAAAAAATACTGATATAGCGATCATGAAAAGGGAGTCCATTCTAGAAAAAGCATCCATTCTTGAGCGGATTTCCTATTAAGTAAGAGAGAGAGAGGTACATAGCAGTCTCTCATTCTCCTGACCATATTGGAAACCAGAGTAGGTAGGGGCAGGGAAAAGCAGTTACAGCAAAATAGGTGCTGCAAAGGATGTAGTCACAGTGTTCTTTTTGGTGACACCTTTAAAATAAACACATAAGAAGTTTTAAGTCAATAGTGGATCTGCAAAGTCCACGGTCCTTTCAAGTTCACCCACCACAACACTGTGTGTAGTTACTGGGCATTTCCATAGCAAATTCTCTGAAGTGGCCTCACCTTTGAAGATCCGCTAAGCGCTGCCTAGGCAAAAAATTAAAAAATTAAATAAATTAAAAAAACACACACACATAAAGATCTCTTGCCAATCAGGGTCTGGACACAGAAAAGTTCATCGATCCAACAAATCAATACAGAAAAGTTGAGGTTTCCTATTAGATAGCCAGCACACAGGAACTGCCAGAAACTGATGACTAACAGGTGGTGGTGTCAGGAGGCACATGTGAGGTTTCACCCACACCCTCCTTTGTGGCTTTTCCTCCAGTGACACCACCACACCTAGGAGTTTCGCTTATTAAAATAATAAAGTAGGGTAAAGCCTGCTGACCATCCATGCAGGGAGCAACTGACAGTTCAAGAGCTAAACTGGATAAATCAGAACAAGACTCGATTTGTAGAATGTCCGATATTGGCATAAATTGGTGTGTGTGTGTGCGCGGGGGCATGTGTGTACACATGCATATGTGTATAATAGACACACATTTACGTATGCATATATTGGATTGTTGTTCTTGTTGCTTGACAGATTCTTTCTAGGTACCCCAAGCTGTCCTATTACTGGCTTTGCAGTCTATGCTGACTTCAAACTCAGGGCAATCCACAGCTTGTGAAGTACTACAATTCCAGGCATGTATCCCCATGCCCGGGTCAGATTTCTCCGATTTGCTCTACATATATGCTGATCTGTGTAACTTAACTTATCTTGAGATGATCTCTGAAAAGTGTCCCTTCGCTTATTCCACTTACAGAACATTGACAGTGAAACCAATAAAATGGGAATGCAAGGGGGTAAACTGAGGCTTGGGATTCATATATCGTAGTATCCTATTTTGTTTTAATAACTGTTAAGTGTTTAGAAGCAGTAGCAAAGAATATGCTTCTGAGAATGAAATAGAAAGGTAACATTTTGTGTATGGTTATAGACGTCAAAACAGGAAAAAAAAAAAAATAGCTGCCATCCTATAAGCTACATCGCTTTCTGTACACCAGACTCTTCTGTCCTTCGTTGGTGGACATCCTCGTATGGATTTCCGAGAACAGAACAGAAATGACTTAAGGCATTTCTCCGGGGTCCCACTACTACCGACTCCAATGTGCCACACGACCCTGAAAAATCTCACTAGAATCGCCTTTAAAGCAGGCGCCCCATTTTTCAGGTGTGCCTGGCAACTTGTTGTTTTTCCTTCTGAGTCACAACCTCTGTCTTCCTACCTAACTGGGGAAAGTGGGTGAGGACCAGCGGTGAGACTCGGGTGGGATGGGCAGGTGGGAACCAGCAGACAGACAGTGAGTGCGGGAGCAGCAAGTGATCTGAAGGTCCTGGAGGGCTGCGGGCCTGGCGCTGAGGCTGGGGCGCACCACACCTGTGCTGGTGACCCTGACGGGCGCCAGGGCGGAGGCGAACTCACCTGTGCCCACGTGACGGGGCGGGGCTCTGTCGGCAGAGGGACAGTGGCCACACCCTTTCCGCGCGCAGCACGCCTGAACCCCGCGGACCGGATCGGCGGCGGCGGCGGCGGCGGCGGCGGCCAAGCCCGGGAGGCGGAGGCGGGACGCGGGAGGCGGTGGCGGCGGCGGCGGTGCGCGGAGACGTAGCAGCGGCAGCATGTCGGCCGGCGGAGCGGCAGTCCCGCCGCCCCCGAACCCTGCTGTGTCCTTCCCGGCGCCCCGGGTCACCCTGCCCGCTGGCCCCGACATCCTAAGGACCTACTCGGGAGCTTTCGTCTGCCTGGAGATTGTAAGTGGGACAGCGTAGGTGACGATCGAGCCCTGGGAGCAAGGACAGGCAGCATCCTTGCCCCCAGCCCAGGCTGGTCCCTCTGCACCCTCCCTCAGCCTTCTTCCTCTAGAAGTGGCCTTTTCCTGGAGTCGGTCTCGCGGTCCTCTCCACGCAGTACCGGGGCCTCTTGCCTGGCACCTGTTACGCGGACACCTGCTCGCCGGCCTGGAATGGAAATGTGCCCTAGAGACGGAGCAGGCGAGGGGCCCATGATTAGGGACTTGAGCAGGAGCCCTCTTCTGTTTGCTCTTTGAGGGATCTTGGGGACTCAGGGCTTTGGACAGGAGCTGCGCTTGGCTAGAGGAGGAACCAGCGCCCTCCGGCCTCTCCTGTCGCCAACCTGCCATTTTGTTGGGTGGTGCAAAGGTGTACTGATGACTGGGTGGCCAGGAAGCTCTTAGGATGTGGAAAGCCTAGGCAGGAGGCGCCAGGGAAAGGAAAAGGAGGCTGACGCCTGGGTATGGTTTTCACCAGACTCACTCTTGCCATCACCAGTGCCCTTTGGATTGGGAAAGAACAGGGCAGGGAGAAAGGTGAGGTTGTAGGTGCAGCAGGCAGTGTGTAATCAAGTGGGTGTGAAAACGGAGAGGCAAAGTGGAAGTGGGGCTGCCAGCCACAACTCTTGCCTTTGCACCTCGTCCTTTTCTAAGTTTACTTGAGAATTCCAAACCACCTCAGAATATTTTGCTCCGCCCAAAGTCAAGTTGATGCCACAGGCCTGCCCTGCCACCTTGTTGAACTAGACACTTGAACTTAATGAAAGGAATGCTGTGGAGTTGGGAGCTTTTGAAGCTCCTTGTGGACAAGGGGAAAATGTGCAAATAGAAATTGGGCAACTGGGGTTGCGTCATGCCCGGAGAATGTCAAATAGAGAGAAATGTCAGCAAAGCAGTGTCATTCCTGCAGGCTGGTTCTCTTTGCTCTGTTTAGGGTTTTCGTGTCAACCCTCATCCACTCCTGCGAGTTTGCATAACCTGGATCTAGGTCACTCGGGGTTCCCTTTTGTGCTGCCCGAGCTGAAAACCTTGTGGGCATTGGTTTTCTGCCCCATTATGCTTAGGTAGCCAAGCCACCTTGGGTTTAGCTCAGATTTGAATCTGAAAGAAGAGACCTAAGTGAATGAGCCACAGGCTGTGGCAGCTGAGATCAGGTAGTGAGCGTGACACTAGAAGACCCTGGCATGGGTTCCGGTTTGAGCCCAATTCGGCATCGTAGGAATGAATGAGGTAGGTGCCAGGCATCCATGTGAGAGGAGCAGGGAGGAGATGGCATTGGAGCAGACTCCTAGCTGTGGAGGGGACACAGCCTTTAAAACAGGAAGCCTTGCAGAGAAATTCTGGGCTCCTTTCCTGCCATGTCCCTCAAGCTCCACACGCTGGCTTCCTCCTTCACAAGTTCTTCCCACGGCTTCACTTACGTCCTACTTATCCTGAAGTTTACAGAATATCTGCAAACATAGAGGCACAGCCTAAACTTTGGTAGAAGTTAGCCTCATCCTCAGGACTAATAAACATTTAATCTCCAACTTGGTATGTTGGTTTCTAATAGTTAATCAAATATATGTGCAAAACATACACACAGAAGTCATGTGTGTGTGTGTGTGTGTGTGTGTGTGTGTGTATGTGTGTGTGTGTGTGTACACACACACATATATGCACGGAAGTCTTACCCACGTGTTACTAAATCAAATGATACTCAGGATTCACCTGTGGGTATGCCACACTTTATGGAACACTAGTTCTAAAGGTTAACAAATCAAAGAGGTGATTTATTTGAACCCCTCCCAGCTTCAGATCTCCTTTTCCCATCTACCATAGTAGTTAGTTCTCAATTCTTGCTGTACTTAATAACTTGGCAGCTTTTACAAGTCCTGTTGCCAGCCCAGCCTAATTAAATCAGAGTCTCTAGGCGAGCACCCAGAGTCAAGCTAATTTTTTTAAAGGTTCCCTGGGGATTCTAATACATAGTATAGCTGCAACCCAGTCTTTGAACCAGGCTGTGTAGAAAAGAGAATTTCTTCACAAATGTGAAGATGCCTGTTTGTCAGAACAGATAGGATGATTAGATCCTGGAAGTGGGGATGGAAAAAGGTGGCTTGCTTCCTGCTTTCTTAAACTTCTGCTCCTCTGGCAACTCACCTCACCCTGACATGTGCTGGGACTCTTACAAAGATAGAAGTGCCTCTTTCAAAACCCATTTGAATTTGCACTGTGCGTGTGTCTGTGTCTGTGTGCACACACATGCAGGTTCAGTTCATGTGGATGTATGTATATGTAGGGGCTCATACTTGTGTGTGCGAGTGTGTATAGAGGCCAAAGGACAACCTTGGGTGTCATTCCTCAGAGACTGTCTATTGTTTCTTTTTCATATTTTGCTTATTAATTAAGGGAAGGGAAGGGCATGAGCATTTCCACAATACTTCTACGGAAGTAAGAGGACAACTTTAGGAGTGATTCTCTACTTTTACTGTGTGGGTCCCAGGGGTCAAACTAAGGTTCACAGTCTTGAGGTCAGGGACTTTCCCCAACTCAACCATCTCACCATCCTGTCAGCTCTTTTGGGGTACATGGGGATCAGGCTGATCAAGTTCTTTTACTGCCCTGGAACTTGCCAAGTACAATAGGGTGGCCAGCTGGTGCTCAGCTAGTCTCTGCCTATCTAGCACAGAAATCACAATTGACATACCCAGCTTGTCTTAAGTGCATCCTGGGAGTTGAAGTCAGGACTTCAGGACTAAAGCGCAAGCACCTTACTGAGTAAGCTACTCTTCCAGTCCTACACTTTTTTTTTAATTTCATTTTTTGGCCAAATGTCTTTCCAAATTTAAGTTGAAGTTATCTTTTACCTCTTCCCTAAACTTCTATTGCCTTTCCCCATGGGGAGGATCAAAATTTACCAATGAAACCCGTGACCTCAGGGAAATGAGAGGCCTCATGGAGCCAAACCAACAGTTTCTTTCTGGCCCCCATCTTTCTGGAATGCTTAGTGATACTGGATCGATCATAAGATTAAGAAAGCAGCCAGATCAACTTCATGGTCTTCTGCCTAGAATGGTCACCCTGAGGGGCGTACAGACAAGAGCTAAGTCATTCACTTGAGGCACCCTGGTCTCTAAATTTCATGATTGCTCTAGGGTATTTTTTTATTCCTTTTTGATTCCTAAGTCACAGACTCCCATGGTTCCTCTTCAGAAATTTTTCTCCCTGTAAAATAAATGTGAGGATTTCCTAGGCACAGTCTCAAATACTAAGTGAACTCCACATGGAGAACCAATTATTTTAACTTCTGTTAATGTTTCTAGCTATCATTTAAACGCCCTCTAAATTTTGACCTTCCATTGAAATCCACTTATCTCCAAGATTTCTTTATTTTGGGTCATGCTGCTCTCTGAAGCCATGCAAACTGTGTTTGCCAATGAGACTGTGATCTTAGAACTCAGTTCTCATACTAACTCTGCTCAAGGAATTTAATTCCAGTCTCTGGTATTGTACTGCACATATGACTCTCTGTAAACAGTGCCTGCGCACCAGTACCAAGTACGGCAATTTACAATGCCTCTTTCATAAGTGGGGAGTATTCCAACTTTGAGTTCATGAAATTTTTTTTAGATGGATATGTTCTACCAATGGTTTCCTGACTTTCCAGCCCTTTGGTTTTGGCCTAAGTTATTCTTTCCAGATGTATCCTTACCATGTATCTATAAAGTTTAATACAAAGTTAGAATTGCAAAGCCAAGCTTTTTTTTAATTAATCATTTCATTTATTTACATTTCAAATGATACGCCCCCTTCCTGGTTACCCCTCCACAAACTCCACATCCTATCCCCCTCTCCCCACTCCCCTTTGCTTCTGTGACAATACTCCTCTACCCACTCATCCACTCCCACCTCACTGTTCTAGGATCCCCCTACACTGGGGCATCAAGAGCCCACAGGACCAAGGGCTTCCCCTCCCAATGATGTCCAACAAGGCCATCCTCTGCTACATATGTGTCTGGAGCCATGGATCCCTCCATGTATACTCTTTGGTTGGTAATTTAGTCCCTGGGAGCTTTGAGTGGTCCAGTTAGTTGATATTGTTCTTCCTATAGGATTGCAATCCCCTTCAGCTCCTTCACTCCTTCTCCTAACTCTTCCATTGGGGTCCCCAGGCTCAGTGCGATGGTTGGGTGTGATTATCTGCATCTGTATTGGTCAGGTTCTGGTAGAACCTCTCAGGGAACAGCCATACTAGGCTCCTGTCAGCAAGCTTCTTGACATCAGCAATAGTGTGGGGGTTTGGTGTCTGCAGATGAGATGAATCCCTAGGGCCTATGACTGAAATACCCAACAAAGGAGAGATAGAACCTGTAGAGACCATCTCTAGTAGATAGGCACAGTCCCCAGTTGAGGGATAGGGCCACCCACCCATTTCAAAAATTTTAACCCAGAAATGTTCCTGTTCAAAGGAAAGACAGGGACAAAAAATGGAGCAGAGAATGAAGGAAAGGCCATCCAGAGACCACTTCACCTAGGGGTCCTTCCCATTTGCAAAGCCAAACTTTTTAGCACAGACTGAAAACAGCAACTTCAAAAATTATCATTTTCTGCACTAGGACAGTGGCTCAAAGAGAAAAAGACTTGATGCAAAAGTATGTGGACCTGTGTTCAAACACTAGAACTCGTGAATTGCTGGCCTCTGAGGTGGTTTGTGTTTGTAGTCCTTGCTCCTGTGTGAAAGTGGAGGTAGATACCATGGAATCCTGGAAACTTCATGGGCCAGAGAGGCACACCTAGACATAAGTGTACAGCAAAACAAACCCTGTCTCAAATAATAGGAAGGCTGGGCGGTGGTGGCGCATGCCTTTAATCCCAGCACTTGGGAGGCAGAGGCAGGTGGATTTCTGAGTTCCAGGACAGCCTGGTCTACAGAGTGAGTTCCAAGACAGCCAGAACTATATGGACAAATCCTGTCTCGAAAAACAAAATAATAATAATAATAATAATAATAATAATAATAACAACAACAACAACAACAACAACAACAACAACAGGAACAGTGAGGTCTGACACTCAAGGCTGTGCACACTAACACAATGCCATGCAATGCCCACATTTGTTCTTACAAACAAAAGTTACAATTGTCAAATCCTCTCAGTTTTTCTAGAGTGACTATTTATTGACTATCTAGTGTGTACAAAACTCTTGGATGCCTCCTTACCTGAAGGCTCTTATGATCTAGTTAAGAGGTTGTACAAAAAAAAAAAAAGTCACTTCTATTTGGAAGAAAAGCTGTCATGAAAGGTGAAATACAATTGAAAAATATTTTCTGACTGGGCCTAGCTGTAATAATATCAGACTATCTTTATTCATGCGATGCATGAGATAGTTAGGCTCCAGTTCTCAATGACATTATTTTATAAAAATGTGTAAGAAAGATCAAGTATAGCACTGTTAATTGTGTAAAACAGTGACATTGATTTATTCAGTGGCTCTCACAGCTTCACTGTTTTAAAAACACCTTCAAGTCATTTGTTTACATTTCTCTTTATGAGAGGAATTATAGAACACAGTTTCTATGTTCTTCTAACTGTACTGGTTTTAGTGCCATAATTATTTTTCCTTTATTTAACATAATAATATACTACAGGACACTCTTCATTGGACCTTCTCTTTATGCCCTGAGAATATGATAGCCTGTATAGTCCTTGCCCTTAAAAGCAGTTGTGTAGGCCCGGCATATTGCTGCATGCCTCTAATTTCCACACCCAGAAATGAGGAGCAAGTGGATCTCTGTGAGATGAAAGCAAGTTTGGCTTCTGGAGTGAAGGCAAGGGCTACTTAGTGAGACCTTGTCTAAGATAGAGAGAGGTGGGGGGAAGGAGAGAGGAAGGGAGGGAGGGAGGGAGGGAAGGAGAGAGAGAGATATATATAGGTAGATAGGTAGGTAGGTGGGTAGATAGATAGACAGACAGACAGACAGGTGGTGTATCGGGATATAAAATTCAAAAAGCATTTAAAATTTGGGGAAATAGGCTTATGGAAATACTATGAGAAATAGAGTGTTTAGCTGCTGGAGAGCTACAGGGAGCTGGAATGGGGCAGTAATGTTTGAGGTTAGCCTGAAATGGTAAGACAAAATTCTAGATAGAAAGAAGGGCATGTACAGGCCTCAGAGATTAAAAAAAAAAAGAAAAAAGAAACAAATCACACATGAAATATTTAGCAATTGTTAGCATTTTGGTGTGATGGATGAGATGGGAAAAGAGAAGGAAGACGCTGCTAGCAAGGTTTGCTGGCAGATGCTAGGTCGGGCTTTGAATCTGTTCTCCATGGAGCATTGCTGAGGACAGGGTCAAACATGGTGAGGCTTGTGTCTTAGAAATCTTTAATGAATTTTTTTTTTTTTTGTAAAACACAGAGATTAAAGTTAAAAAGGCAGAAGATCAATAATTGACTACTATAGTTCAGATAAGAACTGATAAGACCCTGAAATAACACCAAGAAAAAGGATGGAGAAAGTCCAGGAGAAGCACAGGTTCCCCCTTGAACCTATGAATTAACAATCTTCCGTCACGGGAAAAGGCCCTTTAGCTTTTTGTAAGGGAAAGTAAGCCAATGCCCCTGCCAGAGTTCTCTGTTCACCATTCGTGTTCCCTGAATCACAGCCCTGAAGGAAATATGAACTAAAATTTTGAAGACTTTGAACCACCTTGCTGAAAGGGTTGACCTTGAGCTGCAGATGTAAAGGTCAAAAGGAAGAGATTTGCTTTATGGGGCTGTATAAAATGTGCCTGGTAGTAAGAGCTGTGGACTTTACATAGCTGCTGGGATGTGACTGAATTAACAAGACCAGTAATGGGGAACTGGTACCAGGCTAGTGGACTCAGTGTGACACACATGCAGAAGGCAGCAAATGCTATGCTATTGGCTTATAGAACAGTATGTAAGAATATTCTAGAAGAACTGGAAAGTGGAGAAAAGCAGTTTGGGAACAGATATGCTTTTTAAGGTTGTAGATTCTAACATTTTTTTTTCCCAGTTAGACAGTTTGACCTGAATCCCTCATTGGCCTGTTCATAGAAGAGGGTGGAGTCTTCTCATAGCAACCCTGCTTGACACTCTTAACTTTTGTATAAAGACTTTCAGAAGGAAGGCAGTCAGTAGAATAAAAGAAGGTAATAGTCTGTCCAGTTCTTGCCAGGATATTGGCATACAGGCATGTTTAATGCACATGCTAATGTGTTACCTACATACATGAAAAGGAAATTTTAGAAAGAAAAAGAAATGGTGAATACAAACATAAAGAGGCCAGGGCTCACTTCTCTTCCACACCATTTACTTTCTACTTTAGGGTTTGCATTACTTGGTCAGAAAACTGACATGGAAGTTCGAGTCACAGGAGGCGAAGGGATGACTTCTTAGCACTAACAAAATAATTCAAATACAAACCAGAAAGTAAAACTTATTTTGTAATTAACAGACTTGAATTCATAGACCAGGTCTACATATGTCTTTTCTTCCATTACTTCTTATAATCCATTGTTTCCCTAATTCAAAAGTAACAAATCATTCTGCCTTGAACCTCCAGATTAGTGTGATCTATAACCTGTACCAAGGTTAATCCAGGAGCAATCTGAATCGATGTCTGAATGGTTAGAGAGCAGGCAGGCAGGTGCCTAGGGGCTAAAGCAATCAAAAGTTAACAGTAGCAGTTGCAATATTAATAGGCCATTTTGGCAAATGGGACCAAAGAAGATTGAAAATTCGTGTTGGTCGGGTATGTTTGCAAGATATGACCGTTTTTCCATCATATCTACGTTCTTCCCCAGCATCCAAAAATCTTGTCATGGGTGATACTTGCTGCCAGTAATTACTAGAAAATTAATTAAGAAAGACATGCTTCTGCTTGTCTTACCTGTCTTAGACATCCACCATCTACATGGAAATGGGCTGGCCTTCAGACAGCCAGGTGTACCTTGGATCTGAAGATTCACGTCTTGCTCACTAATTGGTTTCTGTCCCTTTGGAGCAGAACACCATTGAACACCTTATATAGAATGAACCACCTGGGTTACCAGTTTTCAGAAACATTTAAGGAAATGCCACCAATTCTGACTTCACAGCCCAGTGAGTAAAAGGCATGTGAGTCTATGATTTCAATCTAGATGTTGTAAATGGTCAAAGGATGTATGCATCAGTAACCACAGAAACAAGGAGGATGGCTTCTGGCTGGAGCAGTTTTTCTGGAAGATATGGTACCACAGTTAGCTATTATTTGTGGTATATATGTGGTATGTTCCAACATATGGAAAAGTTGGCTCATTCTTTGTGTGTAAAGGATGAAATAATGGACTGGAATGCAAAGAAAAGGGATTGAGAAAGGAACTTTACAGAATAAAAGAGATTTGATGTGGGAGGGTGCCCAAATTCTCTAGTATGGCTACGCCTTGGCACAGCTACATTGTAAATGAATTTGTATTTTATGGCCTCCCTTATAAAGGTATCTACCAGTGAAATATTGTATCTCTTGACATAAGTATGTTTCCAGTTTTAAAAAAAAACTTCAAGATAAAATTGTATGTAACCTGGAGTTACTATAGATTGTATCTTTATGTGAGTGATAAATTCTAGGTATAGTAAACCTTTTCTATAACTATAATGTTGAATAGGTACCCAGTAAATGGGCACTCATTAAAGCAGAAGCACTTAATAAGTAGGTGAGGGTTCAAAACATTTGGATGGAACTTTCCTATGTTACCATTTGGCCAGTTTTACATGACTGGATGCAGTTATTTGGATAGTTGGTAGAAAGTTTAGAATGAACACTAAGGTTTAAGAAGACAGAAAAGTATACTGATACAAGCATAAGCTCTGGAACCCAGTTCCAAGTTGAAATCCCTCATTTGTTAACTGTGCGGCTTTGGCAGAGTGACTGAGAGCTCTGGCCCTCAACTAACTTCCCTGTGAAAGGGGGCTCAAAATATCTCTCAGGCTCTGTAAGGGTAAAGCTGATAAAAAATAAAACCCTTAGAACAGACGTGGCCTTAAAAACCCAGTATATGTTGACTAATAATTCTGTGATTGTGTTATTGTCAGTTTCATGCTCAAATTAGTTCTGTAAGCCACCCTAGAAGACAAAGTTATTCCCCACCCCAAGCCTGCTGGTTGTTCAATCTCCCGGCTGCAGAAGAGAGATGGCATGGCCATTCATGTAGATAACAATACAACAGGAAATTCTAAATAACGAAGCATTTTTTCTCTAGGGTATTAGGTCTGGGAAATTGTCTCTTAAGATTGGTGTTCTCTCAAACATTAGAAATTTGCATGTTTACTTAAGATAATAATAGTAAGGTATACTGAATGGAGGTGTCAAGTAGGTTGGAAAGTTAGTGAAAATGTCAGAACCTGGCAAGAAGGAAATGAGTGTCTTTGGAAAAGAGAAGAGATATTTGCAAAAAAGACCCCTTTGGGAGCATAGGACAGCCATCCAAATAGAAGGCAGGTTGAGACATCTATAATCCACATAGCCCAAATCACAAGCATCTCACCACTGCCAGGACCATGTTTTCTTGTGGAGCTATGTATTTTCACCAGCCTGTAGTTTCTCAGGAAACTGTGCTCAGGTCCAACTGTGAGGGTTCAGTGTATGGTGATCTGTAGGTGACTCTCTTGTCCCCTTGATTTTATGGTGGGAGGAAGGCTCTAGTCTAGGGAGAAGGCTTCTGGTCTAGAGAGCTGAAAGATAGTTGACAAACATATTTTAAACCACAAATGTATCTACTGTTTTAGAAATGAGGTAGTCTATTGCTTTTATTTCACATTAGCAGTGATGATAAACTACCTGGCTCATGCAACTTAAAAGAAAGAGAATTTACTTTGGCTCACGGTTTGAGAGGGTACAGTTCATCATAGCGGGGAATGCACAGTAGACTTCTGTGCAACTAAGACTCCTCAGATCGTTTCTAACCAGCAAGTTAGAAGTAGAAGGAGAGCTCAAGCTAGAAAGGGGACTAGACTATATGACCCTCAAAGCATGACCTGTAGTGGTCCACTTCTAACAACTAGGCTCCACCTCCAAAAGATTTCACAGCCACCCACACAGCCTCAGATGAACACTGCACTTTCAAAGCCTAACGGGGAACAAATTAATAACTTCACTCAGAACATAATTGAACACACGTGTGCCAGGTACTCATAAAGTTGGGCCAAGAAGATGTGGACAACCAGCAACAGGGAAACTGGAGGATGTTTCTAGGAGATTCTTCCCTTTGTGCTATCTGGATGTAGAAGAGCCTTTTTGTAAGAATTTGAAGCTTGGTTGCATCCATGAGCCCTGATTTAGTTCCTTACAGAAATTTGAACTGAAAATACATTTTCTACATAATTATCATGCTTTTTAGAACACTGGGGAGCAGCAGCAGGCAGAGGTAGACATGAGATCAGTACTGGTCTCAGATCCAAGATGCAAACGTGAGGGTATGGTGGCATTTACAATTCTTTCTCTGCAGTTTATGAGCTTGCTGTTGCCAGGATACCTTATCAGCTCTTTTCCCTCTTCCAACATTAACCATTTCAGGGCTGTCCTGCTCATCTCTAATAGCAAGACTTCCTCCCCTGAACAGGGACACTGGAGATTATCACTTACTTGGGAAATGTTCCAAGTTTACTTACTGAAGCCTAGAACTGGAATCCAGTATTCCAAATACAGCCAGTCTCAGGGGAAACTCACATATTGATGTTGAAGCCAAATTGAAAAGCTTAGAAGGGAAGGTAGCTTTCCTTGAAAGGAAATCAAAAGAAGGGAAGAGATACTTGGGTCAAAGCCATAGTGACCTCTACAGAATCAAAGCTCTTGCTCTTCCTCTTCCTCCTCCTCCTCCTCCTCCTCCTCCTCCTCCTCCTCCTCCTCCTCCTCCTCCTCCTCTTTTTTCTCTTCCTCCTCCTTCCCATTATTTTATTTATTCATATTACATCTCAATCATGGTCCCCTCCCTCCTCTCTTCCCAGTCCCATCCTTACAAATCCCTTTCCTCTTTCCCCTGCCTTCTCCAAGAGAAGGAGGACCCCCACCCCTGGGTACCATTCCACCCTAGGGCATCTAGTCCCAGCAGGACTACGCACCTCCTCTCCCACTGCAACCCAATCAGGAAGCCTAAGTAGGGGAAAGGGGTCCAATGCAGGCAATGGAGTCAGAGACAACCCCCACTCGAATTATTCGGGGACCCACATGAAGACCAAGCTGCAAATCTGCTACAAAAGGCTAGTGGGCCTAGGTCCAGCCCCTGCATGCTCTTTGGTTAGTGGTTCAGTCTCTTTGAACCCCTATGGCCTCAGGTTAGTTAAATCAGTAGGTCTTCTTGTGGTGTCCTTGACCCCTCAGGTTCACTTAGTTCTTTCCCCAATTCTTCCACAAGACTCCCCAAGCTCTGCCCAATGTTTGGCTATGGGTCTCTTCATCTGTTTCCACCTGCTGCTGGATATTTGAGTGTCTGCGCACGCGCGTGTGTGTGTGTGTGTGTGTGTGTGTGTGTGTGTGTGTGCGTGTGTGGTGTTTTTGTGTAGTGTGTGTGTACATGGGTTTTGAACCCAGAGCCTTGCAGATGACAGTTAATGAAACTCTAAAGTGGGGAAAATGGCTATCTAATGTAAGCATAATTGTGCCATTCACTCATTACTTAAATGAGAGCTTAATTGCACCGACCCACTGTCATTCAAAGCTAGCCCTTGAACAGAACAAACACATAGATGTTGCTATGTGGGTGGGATTAATTGGGAAAGAAGAAACTAGTACTCATTCCCTCTTCTCCCTCCCGTTGCCATGCCGCCTACACTCCACACATGGGGCCAATCAGATCACTTCTTCTGTAAGTACCCAGTTTCCTTTTCAAAGCTTGAGGTATAAGAAAGGCTATAATTTAGAGTTCGAAAGAGCAAGAGCGGTAGCCCATATTCTTTCGTGTTAGTCGTCCTGCCCTAGTCTGACGTCAAACCTGCTGTGCTGCCCACCTCTCAGGATCCCTACCTCCTGTTACATCTCTGTCCCCCTCTCCCATCCCACAGAACTCACTGTGCTCAGTTCTTTTTGCAGCACTTGCCACAATCTGTTCCCCAATCAGATTTAATGGTGTGTATTTTTCCCTCAGAATGCTCAGAACTGGAATCTAACCTGTTTGTGGGGTTGTTGTTGCTATTGAACGTTTTGTTTTGTTTTGTTTTGTTTATTTGTTTGTTTGCTTTTTCTTGAATGTTCTTGCTATCAGAGTAGGTTTGGAGCCCATTTGTTTGAGTTCAGGTTTATTCAATACTACTTTTATTCTGAAGAATTATTTAGAGATGTGAACTTACCACAATGCCTGAGTTGTGTGAGTGTGCTTGTCTGCTCAATTTGCCTCTTAACTACATGATGACCAGTTGTTCTAGATTCATTATTACCTTTGCACAGAGCTTCTCAGTAAATGATGCCTGAATTAATTGAATTTAATAATAATTCACAACTTACAAGTTGTATTTATAGTCATTTAAAACTTTTGTAGGTAGAGAATAAGGAAAGACTACTAGAAAGAAGACTCTGGGAAGCAAGATAAAGACATTCTTACTGCTTTCAAATATGCAGTGATATAAGAGAGGAGATATTTTCTTCCAGAGCAAGCTTATTCCAACTTTCATGATAACTAATAAAGTGGCAGTTAAAATTAACATACATTAATATTCATTACTTAAATGTATTGTATAAAATAGTAGGGGTTGTTAATTTTTTATTTGAAAGTAATAGGCATTGAGATATATTACCACAGCTATAAGTTTATTAAATGGATACTTGAACTATCATTACAAAGCAGTAATTTATTGTGTGTGTAGAATGTTTCTTCTGAGTACATCATCAAGATATATGACTGATCCTTTTGTCTGTCGCTTTTTTTTTTTTTTAAGCAGAGTTTCTCTGTGTAGCCCTGGCTGTCCTGGAACTCACTTTTATAGATGAGGCTGGCCTTAAACTTAGAGATGCACCTGCCTTTGCCTCTGCTGGAGTTAAAGAGATATACCACTACACCTAGCTAGAGCCCTTTGTCTTAAAACTTGAAGTTTTATCCTTTGTGATTTGTACAATTTGTATATTACCTAAGTATAAAGAAATGCACATGCAGATGCCTGTTGGCCTTTCAGGGTTGGAGCTCAGCTAGTTCTTACATAGGCACTTGTCTAGCACTGTAGTCTGTATGTTGACTACATAAATATTGAGAGCATCCTGTATGGCGTTGTAGGGGTGGAGGGAACAGGAAGAAGGGTTCCTACCTGCCCAAGGCACCTTTGAAACAAGGGTGTGAGCAAACTTTTTGTGTTGGCAAGTGTAGCCTAGTCTCTGACTGGTAGTTAGGAAAGAATTACCATGGGATTAATAAATGACTTGGATGAAGAAATATAAGAAGTAGTCTACTGTCAAGAAAGCCTGGTAGTGAAGACAGAGAAAATGCCAAGTATTCAAATCCCTTTGGGGAGGGTGACAGGGAGACGATAGTTGAGAATAGGTAGAATTCAGCAGAGATTTTTTTTTAAAAGATAATGGTTCAAGAATTGGTATGAGTTAGGGAATCAAGCACACTCAGTGACTTTCTGGCCCAGCAATGCCAGCCACTCAGACATGAAAAAGCTTTGTTTCTGGGCTGTGTGTTTTCTCTCTCTCTCTCTCTCTCTCTCTCTCTCTCTCTCTCTCTCTCTCTGTCTCTCTGTCTCTCTCTTTCTCTTTCTGTAATATATATAAAAAAGTGTGAGCTAGGGGATGGTGGTGCACACCTTTAATCCCAGGACTTGGGAGGCAGAGGCAGGTGGATTTCTGAGTTCAAGGCCAGCGTGGTTTACAGAATTCCAGGACAGCCAGGGCTATACAGAGAAACTCTGTCTCGAAAATAAAATAAAATAAAATAATTAAAAAAAAAGATGAAGATCTTGGTGGCATAAGATAAAAAAGGGAGACTAGGAAGATGGCTCAGCCGTTAAGAGCACTAGCTGCCCAACCAGAGGAGCAAGATTTAATTCCCAACATCCACATGGCAACTCACAACTTTAAGTCAAATTCCAGGGGATCTTACACCATCAAACAAGCAAAACACTAATGCACATAAGTAAATTAATTTTTAAAAGGAAAAGGATATAAAGGACTGGTAAGACCACAAGACGCCTACTCTGTCTTACAAAGGCCAGCCACTTTTCTTGCATTGTTGGCAAGATGGAGAAGACTGGGTAACATTGCCCCTAATTCTCCTCCTGTGTTTTCTGACGTTATCCTAGTTCCCTTTGCCAGAATTTGGGGATTTCCCTTCCATGCTTTGCCTGCTGTGTCCTATATCTGTTCAAGCACTATCGTCATCTACTTAGAAATTCCTACCTAATCCATTACCTCCTCTCCATTCTCCATTCCTTCGTGATAATGAATGCTACGCTGCCATCCCATGTAGCCTTCAGTCCTGCATCCTTCTCTCTTCTGTGTCCTTCCCTGCTCAGTCCATTCTCACATTCTAGCCAGCAAATCTTCCAGGTGCAGGTCTTGAATGCACTACTTCCTGATCAAGGCAATCATGGCCTCCATTGCCCTTCCATGAACTGAATTGCTTTATGTGTCGTTAAGACTCTGTAGCTTATTACCAGTTGGCTCAAGTGCTCACATCACATACTGCTGATTTGTGTTCTTTGCTGTACTAAGGTGCTGTCCCCACACCTATGCTATCACCACCAGATTTGTCTCCTGCCTAGATTCCTTCTACACCATCCTGGCCTCATCCTGGGGCTTATAACTTCTAGGATGCATTTCTCAGACTGCTCAGATCTGCATCTGGAACATTTACTTGGTAGAAGTATAGTGCCCAGCTTTCAGCCAGCTCTGGCATTAGTTCAGCAGTATTTTCAGGACTTGCTTTGCTAT
Source organism: Montemys delectorum (assembly GCA_019843815.1). Classification (NCBI taxonomy): domain Eukaryota; kingdom Metazoa; phylum Chordata; class Mammalia; order Rodentia; family Muridae; genus Montemys; species Montemys delectorum. The sequence continues at coordinate 531 of JADRCD010159251.1, read as the reverse complement.
GCATTTCCTAGAATAGACCCAGTTGTGTAATAGAGGCCAGGGCAGCTTGATTTTATTCCCAGCCCCTAGTACGGCACCTGGATGTTATTGGTAGTTATCAATTATTACATGATTCTAAGGTACAAATTTTATTTCCAGCACATGGCAGACAGTAAGTGTTGATGGCTTGCCTTACTTAGGGTGTGAACTGGTGTCAAAAATACAAGTAGGTATGATGGACACAGAACAATGAGCATTGCATGTGGGAAATTAGAGAGTTACAGCTGTGCTTCTCTCAGAAACTCTAACAATCAGTGAGAAAAGAAGGAGTGGGAAGGAAGACCAAGCAGTATGATGTTGACTGGAATAAAAACCTATCCACAAGGCGGTGTTTCGAGAGGCAGTAGCATTACTGGGTGGCTGAAGAACACTGCCAGTGTGTTTGTGACTGGAGAACACTGCAGGTGTGTGTGGATGTCTGGGAACACTGTAGGGGTGTGTGGATGTCTGGGAACACTGCAGGTGTGTGTGGATGTCTGGGAACACTGTAGG